>JASAMW010006538.1:0-10535 GCA_030247985.1 Epsilonema sp. ZAB3_2
TGGAAGGTACCTGTGTTGCGCACGTACTACGGTTATGTGTTATGTGTGGTAGTACCTATGTTACGTACGTACTTTACGGTTATGTATGTAGTACGGTAATGTCTTATAGTGTGGTAGTACCTGTGTTATGTACGTACGGTTTTACACATGTCGTGTACTTCGCGAGCATACACAAGTAAATTTTACATACAAACTGTACACACACACAAACACACACATACATTATGTACACAGTTTAATCACAAACTGAACAGTCTCCATCACTTATGTACACAGCTTACAATTACCTTTCGGAATTTTCATTCATTATTCAACCGCCTACCAGAAGTCATGATAAAATAATTATCTGAATGAGTAATTCTTTATCCTGTCCAGTAACAACTGCTGACTCATACAATTGACGGTACGTATTTCGTCCTCCTGATTTCAATATCCGTATAACGTGTACACCCATGAACTCTACAAATCGGGATTGCTGAGTTCACGCTGAGCTCGGAAAAAATTTTGTGGAGTTCATGCAACAAAGCTTTTGCTTAGTTTAGTTTTTCAAACCGAAAACTCAAAGTCGACTGTGGAGTTTATTTTAAACTCAGCAAAAAAATTCCTGAACTCAGCAAAGTTTGCTGAGTTTATTTTAAACTCAGCAAAAAAACGAAAAGTCCACTGTGGAGTTCACTGGAAAAAGTAAAAGTCGACTGTGGAGTTCATTTTTTGTGCTGATTATTCATTTAGTAGAGTTCGTGCTTGTTTGTATAGTGCATAGTTCATTTTGTCTAGTTCGTAGTTCATTTAGTAGAGTTCGTGCTTGCGTGTTTAGTTCAATGTACGTATGTACATTTTGTGGAGTTCATTTTATTCACAGATTTTATTCAACCACCCAACCAACAGCAGCATGTTATCATTTCGCTCAAGCAGTGAAGGAACTGCATGCAGCCGTCACGCTATCACTGATATCCGCTTGTGTGAGGCCACACTTGCGCAGGTGGTCGTTCAAGCTGCTGACCACCTTGCTCCCTCTCACAGCCATCACCTCCACTTTGTAGTAGCAAGGATTGTGAGGCGGTTTCGGACGAGCGAGGATGATGTTATCCTTGTGGCTCTCCATGCTCTTCCACCACTTTTGAATCTCCGCCTTGCATGCAGCAGGAAAGCCTTCCTCTCCCCTCTTCTCCTGTAGCAACTGGTTTCTCCATCCATAATTTCGCCTGGAAGGTGATCGGAGGCCAGTTGGCGTTGGTGGGAAGGCGTCTGCGGAAAAATGGAAATGACCTGAAATGACCTGGTACCTATGTACCTGAATTAGTTCACATATGTCCTTTCAGTATCAGTAAAAGCACAAGCATACTCAAGTCACACAAGTCTCAAGCATACACAAGTCGCAACACACACACAAACGCGCACAAGCATACACAAGTCTGTCTCCACACTTCACTACACTACACCAAAGCAAAAATCAGTTCTTCATCCATTACCATGTCAAACAATCAGACCGCTCGTTGCCTGTTTCTACGCAAAATTCGGCTTCGACACTTCTGCATTCCTTTGTACTCCCTAATTATGCGCTGATGAGTTCACTTTCCGCTGAACTCTGCAATTCAATATCCTTCGCAGTCGCTGACGAGCTCACTTTTCACTGAACTTTGCAATTCGGCTTTTGCAGAGTTCATTTTGATGAGTTCCCGTTGCTGAGTTCACTGAACTCAGCATTCCAAATCTGAAAACGAAAAGTCGACTGCGGAGTTCACCGGAAAAAGTAAAAGTCGACTGTGGAGTTCATTTAGGGCGTTCACTAACCTAAGCTATTTCGCAAATTTGCTGAGTTCATTTTTTTGCTGAGTTCATAAAAAACGAAAAGTCGACTGTGGAGTTCACCCTTCGAAAAAGAGTGAACTCCACAGAGCAATTGCTGAGTTCGTGAGTAGAGTTCATTAGACTCCACAAAAAAACTCAAAATCCGACTGTAGAGTTTATTTTGTCGGGGGACATATTTGTCCCAAATACACGTTATACGGATATGTCCACCAGTTTTCGAGCTTTTTCTGGCTTTGTTGCCAGTTCGTGTAGAATCTTCATGTGATGATGCAGTAGTACACCTCGTCGTTGTAATTCTGGAACCAGTGTTTCCAAATTGGCATAATACCACAAAGGCATTGTTAGTTTGTCCAAAGCGTGTCGATGCTTGTCTTCCATTACTGGTCAACTCTCGATCTTCAGCTGGTCAGCGCTTTTTTGGTTTGGGTCGCTTCAATTTCCAGATTTGCGATGGATGAAGAGCTATCATATGCTTCTCCAATTTGTTTCTGGAGGAGAATTTATGATAACAAAGAAAGCAGGAGATTTTCAGTTTCATGGAGAAATTTCGCTGTTTACAGGCACCCGAACAAGCCGGCACACTCAATGTACGCTTGCGCTCCGATTCTGCGCGCTTTCAGTGACGTCACTTTTTTATTTACAGACTGGCCAATGTCCAGACATGTTTTGCAGACAATATTTCATCACTTGTTTACACCGACTCTGCACACTTCTCACCAGTGACGTCACTTCCTGTTTACACTCTGACCAATGTCCAGACATATTTTTCAGACAATATTTTCAATCTAAACATGTTTGAACAAGACCCGCATCCAATTTTCAATCCCGTACTTGGTCACTGCTGCTGACATCACGTGCAAGTTTTATTTGAGCAATCCGACCACAAGTAATTTTCGCTACTCATCACTAAAATACGAAACACTGTTCATTTGTTACTGATTCGAAGCAAGTTGCTACCAAAATGCATTCTTATTCCTGCCCCCTATGTTCCAAAATCTTCAAGTCCGCTCGCTACCTGGCCGCACACAAACGCGAGCAGCACTCTGCCCAAAAAATACAACACATTTGCCCTGAATGTAATAACAATTACGCCCGTCGATATCACCTAAAACGCCACCAACAACAAACCGGACATTCCGGAGAAACCATCCGACACACAATCACCCAAACCAGTTCCAAACACTTCGCGAACCCGTCCACCCAACCAACCCTCTTAACGAAACGGCCTGTCCCCACCCCTCATCCGACGACGACAGCGGCCACGACAGACCCCCGCCAAACGACCACCCCATATTAATTTTCCAATCCCCCGGAAACCACCACCACATCACCCCGACCGGAACCTAATACGGGGGAGGCGGAATGTTTTTTACCAAATAAGAAGACCTCCACCAAAGCCGCCCCTTCATTAAAACCCTCCTTCAACCAACCTTAACCCCCACCCCCATAATACCCAGAAAAAAATCGGGAAAACCAATTCATTAACTCAAATATACGCCAAGAATACCCCCTTTACCTTTACCCCGAAGGAAAATATATCTATGATGCACGACAACAACAAATACTACACCCTTCCCGCCACAATAGAAAAGTAGTACAAATACTACCTACTATCCCACCACTACTAACTACCATAACAATATATTACGTACATAGCATAGCATGGTAGGTTCATTATTCCACCCAACACAGGTCAAGCTTTAATCTCTTTTGCAAAATAGCACGGATGTTTTTGTCTTTACTACAGGAAGGAGTCGTTGCCTCTTCTTTCTTACTTATTCTTTATGTATTACCGCCGAGAGAACGCGTGTCTCATTATTTCTTCAGACGAGCGAAGGAGGGCGCTATCTCCGGACAGAGGCTCCACGACATTTTTGAAAAGTACTTACCTGTGCTTCTCGCGGTACACGAGTGATCTTTTTTAGACTTGCTCCTCTCTTATCCTCTTCCATTATCGCGGTCCGAACACTATTTTAACTGCAGGCAACAGACACTAGTACTCTGCATAACAACTCTCTCACTACCCATAAGAAGAAACCGACGTCTCCTATTAGGATATGAGAACCCACTCTCCTTCCTAGCCTCAGAACTCAAGAAGAAGTACGACAGAGAAACCATCGACGCTGACCTACCCAGAAATACAACGATGAATCCACGTACAATTACAACGAGTTTAAAATCAACGCAAAACAGACAACATATAACCTCCGTCAAATTTAAACAGAAATCAACTCACTATCACTAATTCTCCCATTCACCCTCCATATATACGAACTATACTATGCAAAACATATCTCTACATTTCCCAGTCTATTAATAAAGCTACTTCAATCAACTCACACAGATACGTAAAGCACTCCTACATACAAATGCACTACTACATCTTCCTGACACCAACATCTCTCAGCAAATATTATATCCACTCCTCTCCATTCTCACATACTCTCCTCCATAAACATAAACAACTTCATACGCCAACAATCCACACATCGCACTACTTCGAACTGTATGCACCAAAACCAATCCCAGAGCAGTCTCCTCACCAGCCACCCCTCAACAGAGCTCCCCACCCCGCCTCTCTCCCCAGATCTACCTTTCCCACCACACATCAATCCAGCCTACACCACCACCACACAGAACCATCTACAGCACAGACATCAATCTACAACAAAACCCATCCCAACACCCCATATAGAGAGATAGAAAATCAAACAAACCCACAGCCACACAGCTAACAAAAATCACAGCAGAAAACAATCAATAAAACATCCCAACAACATATTACAATACATACCACCTCAACATACACAGCCAACCTCTAACACAGTCACACAAACAACCAACACAACACCAAACAATATCCCACCCATACAATAATATTACCAAATCACGAGATCTCCTCAAGTCTAACACCATACCAGCCCCTATTAAAACTATCACAGAGCACCACTACATCCCCTCCACATTACAAGCAATCTACCCTATAGCCCTCAGAAACAAAACCCAACCATAAACACCCCCATCAAACCCCCCCCACAACAACAAAACCCAATCACATTACTACCTCCCAAATATCACCAAAAACCCACTACCATCCACACAGACCACAACACCCCAAAGAGCAACACAGCATCCCAACATTACCACCATACCTCCACTACACCATCTCTCCCCTCCAACACCTAAACAATCTCACCAAAAAACCTCTATATCTCTACCACTCCCCAACTCAGCAGCAAAAGAAACCCCCCTTAATCCACATCCAACCCACCTATCCCCAACACATTAAGCACCTCACAAACCCCCTCAACCATCTCAACACCATCAACACCTTACCCACCCCCCAACAAAACCAACCACCCATACATAATTTTCCCATTCCCCTCCACCATCCACCAAACTCAACAATAACTCTCTCTCCCAGACCCAAAACCACATCACAAAACAACAATCCCCCCCTCCACCCCCCCCAAAAAAATAGCAACACCCATCCAACACTCAATCACAATCACAAACAAACACATCAACCCAACCACACCAACATAATCACACATTCATACCACACAAACCTACACAAAAAAAACAAACCCACACATAAACCACACAAACCACAGATAACATATCAACCCAATCAACAACACAACAACAAAATCCCCAAACTCAACCTCAAAACCAAAATTATTTCCATCTCCCCATAAATCACACAACCAATCTCATCCAAAACAAACCACATAAACAACAAAAAAAAACAAACAAAAAAACATCCAAAAAAACACAAACCAACCACCACGACCAAAAACCCCCACACAACCACAAACACACACAACCACAACAATCAAACACCAAACCAAACAACAACAACAACAAAAAAACCAACACAAAACACAAATCAAAAAAAAAAACACATAGCCCAAAACAAAACAAAATACACAAATAGAAAAAAAACCATAAAAACAACAACAAAAAACAAACCAATCAAACAATAACACCAAATTCCAATAACAAAACAAAAAACCAACCCCCAAAACTCAGCACCCCAATCCCCAAAATCCCAAAAACATAACAAAAAAAAAACAACAACCAACAACAAAAAAAACAACAACAAAAAACACAAACCACACCAAACACAAAATACCACAAACACCCAACCACCACAAACCCACAAAAAAACACACCCACATACAAAAAAACAAAACACAACCAACCCACAACAACCTCAAAAACACACAAAAAAAAACAAAAAAAAACACCCAAAAAATAAAAAAAAAAAAAATTAAAAAAAAAAAATAAACATAAAAAAAAAAAAACCAAAAACAAAAAAAATAAACAAAATCAAAAAACCAAAAAAAAATATATATATCAAAAACAAAAAAACAAAAAACTAAAATATAAATAAAACAAAATCAACCCCCAACAACAAAAAAACAAAAAAACAACAACCCAAAAAAAAAAAAAAACAAAAACCACCAAAAAAACAACAAAAAAACAAAAAACAAAAAAAAAAACAAAAAAAAAAAAAAAAAAAAAAAAAAAAAAAAACAAAAAACAAAAAAAAAAACACAAAAAAACAAACAAAAAAAACAAAAAACCCACCCCCCAAAGCGCTGACCAGCTGAAGATCGAGAGTTGACCAGTAATGGAAGACAAGCATCGACACGCTTTGGACAAACTAACAATGCCTTTGTGGTATTATGCCAATTTGGAAACACTGGTTCCAGAATTACAACGACGAGGTGTACTACTGCATCATCACATGAAGATTCTACACGAACTGGCAACAAAGCCAGAAAAAGCTCGAAAACTGGTGGACATATCCGTATAACGTGTATTTGGGACAAATATGTCCCCCGACAAAATAAACTCTACAGTCGGATTTTGAGTTTTTTTGTGGAGTCTAATGAACTCTACTCACGAACTCAGCAATTGCTCTGTGGAGTTCACTCTTTTTCGAAGGGTGAACTCCACAGTCGACTTTTCGTTTTTTATGAACTCAGCAAAAAAATGAACTCAGCAAATTTGCGAAATAGCTTAGGTTAGTGAACGCCCTAAATGAACTCCACAGTCGACTTTTACTTTTTCCGGTGAACTCCGCAGTCGACTTTTCGTTTTCAGATTTGGAATGCTGAGTTCAGTGAACTCAGCAACGGGAACTCATCAAAATGAACTCTGCAAAAGCCGAATTGCAAAGTTCAGTGAAAAGTGAGCTCGTCAGCGACTGCGAAGGATATTGAATTGCAGAGTTCAGCGGAAAGTGAACTCATCAGCGCATAATTAGGGAGTACAAAGGAATGCAGAAGTGTCGAAGCCGAATTTTGCGTAGAAACAGGCAACGAGCGGTCTGATTGTTTGACATGGTAATGGATGAAGAACTGATTTTTGCTTTGGTGTAGTGTAGTGAAGTGTGGAGACAGACTTGTGTATGCTTGTGCGCGTTTGTGTGTGTGTTGCGACTTGTGTATGCTTGAGACTTGTGTGACTTGAGTATGCTTGTGCTTTTACTGATACTGAAAGGACATATGTGAACTAATTCAGGTACATAGGTACCAGGTCATTTCAGGTCATTTCCATTTTTCCGCAGACGCCTTCCCACCAACGCCAACTGGCCTCCGATCACCTTCCAGGCGAAATTATGGATGGAGAAACCAGTTGCTACAGGAGAAGAGGGGAGAGGAAGGCTTTCCTGCTGCATGCAAGGCGGAGATTCAAAAGTGGTGGAAGAGCATGGAGAGCCACAAGGATAACATCATCCTCGCTCGTCCGAAACCGCCTCACAATCCTTGCTACTACAAAGTGGAGGTGATGGCTGTGAGAGGGAGCAAGGTGGTCAGCAGCTTGAACGACCACCTGCGCAAGTGTGGCCTCACACAAGCGGATATCAGTGATAGCGTGACGGCTGCATGCAGTTCCTTCACTGCTTGAGCGAAATGATAACATGCTGCTGTTGGTTGGGTGGTTGAATAAAATCTGTGAATAAAATGAACTCCACAAAATGTACATACGTACATTGAACTAAACACGCAAGCACGAACTCTACTAAATGAACTACGAACTAGACAAAATGAACTATGCACTATACAAACAAGCACGAACTCTACTAAATGAATAATCAGCACAAAAAATGAACTCCACAGTCGACTTTTACTTTTTCCAGTGAACTCCACAGTGGACTTTTCGTTTTTTTGCTGAGTTTAAAATAAACTCAGCAAACTTTGCTGAGTTCAGGAATTTTTTTGCTGAGTTTAAAATAAACTCCACAGTCGACTTTGAGTTTTCGGTTTGAAAAACTAAACTAAGCAAAAGCTTTGTTGCATGAACTCCACAAAATTTTTTCCGAGCTCAGCGTGAACTCAGCAATCCCGATTTGTAGAGTTCATGGGTGTACACGTTATACGGATATTGAAATCAGGAGGACGAAATACGTACCGTCAATTGTATGAGTCAGCAGTTGTTACTGGACAGGATAAAGAATTACTCATTCAGATAATTATTTTATCATGACTTCTGGTAGGCGGTTGAATAATGAATGAAAATTCCGAAAGGTAATTGTAAGCTGTGTACATAAGTGATGGAGACTGTTCAGTTTGTGATTAAACTGTGTACATAATGTATGTGTGTGTTTGTGTGTGTGTACAGTTTGTATGTAAAATTTACTTGTGTATGCTCGCGAAGTACACGACATGTGTAAAACCGTACGTACATAACACAGGTACTACCACACTATAAGACATTACCGTACTACATACATAACCGTAAAGTACGTACGTAACATAGGTACTACCACACATAACACATAACCGTAGTACGTGCGCAACACAGGTACCTTCCACCACATGACAATACAAACTACCCATCTACCCACAGTACATACGTACACAACATTTCGGTCGAGGCATATTGGGGAGTCGGGGCAGCATGGGCGGTCGGGGGCAGCATGGGCGGTCGGGGTAGTATGGGCGGTCGGGGTAGTATGGGCGGTCGGTGCGGTATGGGTAGTCGGGGTAGTCGGGGCAGCATGGGCAGCTGGGGTAGCTTGGGTAGTCGGGTAGCATGGGCAGCTAGGGCAGCCCGGGGCAGTCGGGGTAGCCCGGGGTAGATGGGCAGTCTGTATTGCCCTGTGGTGGAATGTCCCTATCGAGGCACCATTACTACTCACGTCCGTATGTAGCGGGCCAATGGCGCAATCTGCTTTTGGTGTTGGTACGTAGTGCTTACTCAACAGTGGAGAAGTGGTGAAAGGTAGAGATGTAACAGGGCGACATTTTTCAAAGTGCTGGAGCCGGAGCCGGAGCCGGATCTGAAAAATCGCCCCGGCCGGAGCCGGAGCCGGATCCAAGCCCCAAAATTGCTCAAGTAAACTACTGTAGAAAAAATGAGCAACCATATTGACCGTTTGATTATGCTGCCAAAATGCGATATGAGGTAAAATATGAGACAATTTGACTCAAATGCGGTCCCTGAGAGCTGCAAAACAGTCTCATTCAAGAGTTTCGCAATAATTTTTTATCAATTTCGATGGAAAAAGCTCATTTTTTCAAGGGCAGTGACAGCAAAAAAGTGAAAAAGATAGACCATGGATCCGGTACCGGATCCACCTTCATTATACCGGAGCCGGAGCCGGATCCAAAAATATGCCGGGATTTACCGGAGCCGGAGCCGGGGCGCATTGAGGGAAAACCTACTGCTGTATGGGCACCCTACTAAAAGTTCAGTTCAGAGCCAGTTCAGGGCTGTTGGCAAGTTTAGGGTAGATTACTACGCACGACCAGAAGGTCAGCGCACAGCCAGATGAGAGCAATTAGAGCGAGACATAGAATCAGCTAATTTTTATCGTTCGCCTTCTTATGTACATTAAACTATGCAAACTCTTTATATTTCTTTCTGTCTTTCGTCCTGTACATTTCTCTCATCAGTGTCACATTTTGTTTTCCTTTGTCCATCTTTCAAACACATCGAACAAGCAGCTAACTTTGCATTGCACTTCTTTTGCTTCCAACACTGTCACATTTGATCCATCCTAAACCTGACCATTCGCTGAAATGTTCCAACCACAGTTTCAGCTCGTCATTAGAGACGACTGCTATACTAAGAACCAAGCAGTGATATGTCAACTTAGCTTCATCTTTCTCAGTCTGAAATTGAGTGGGAAGATTGGCTTCAGTAATCTCCAGTCCAGAGGACACAGATTTTCAGCCATGATAAAGCGCAGGTAAAACTTCGCTCCAAGCCAGAAGACAAACGAGGTGAGATGACACAAAGAAAGATGAGATGACAGCTCAGCTGAACTCAGTCTATTATTGTTCCCCCTGTACTGACTTTGTTCCTGTTTCCTCTGTCTACAGTGGTCAACCAGCGGACACCTACTTACTTGCGGCTATTTTGTTCCCCCGTCTCCTCCCTCCACTGTGCCCCTCTCTCAGACTGGTTTTTTAGTAGGGTGCCCATACAGCAGTAGGTTTTCCCTCAATGCAGCCGGGGCCCCTGTTACATCTCTAGTGAAAGGCATCTTATGATCTACGTATGATCAGACAATCAAGCACGAGAACAATATTGGCCATGCAAAACTGCTGGCGCGTGCTGGTGACTCAACCGTGCTGCCGTGTTAAGAACAGATGCTTGTTTCGTTGCTGTGGAGTGGGGAAGAAAATTTGATATGAGTGAAAGTAAAGGTCGGTGGTGGAAGATCTTTTATGATTATGATCAGACAGCCAAGCCGAGAACAATGG
>JASAMW010006539.1:0-14925 GCA_030247985.1 Epsilonema sp. ZAB3_2
TCGCTGGACAGATTGTGCCTATCACATTTTCGCAAAAATGTGCGATGCTGATCACCTATAACGTGGACATCTGAGCGCATGATTGACTGGTAGCCGCTCCAAATTTCGTTTCCCAAACAAGACGGAAGTGGACGGCGATTGATTACCCCCATGTACTGCCCTTTGTTACTGGCGTATTGCGCACATATTGTAGTAGTAATAGGTGGTTTTGCGTTGCAGGAGTTCATCCGGCGGCAATAGTCAGTGGGAAGAGCGAGCGACGCTTCTGATTGGCTCGCTCTTCAACTCGCAGCCGACCCAGTGAACGTTCAGCTCTACATGCATGTACTGTACATACTACTGTACACTATCTACTCCGTATCTTATCTCTGGTTTTCGGTCACGGCAACTGGAACAGTCGACGATGAGCCCCGCTTTTTTTCATCGTTACGACATTGCTTACCATAGCTCAGTTTTATCAGACGGGACTGCTGCTTTTCTCGTCAAAGCGCGGCTTTTTGCTTAGCATGATTGTGTGCATTATGTTTGAATTCATACCTAGTTTTATGTCAGGCGTATTATTATGTATTTTGGATATGAGTAACTGTGAAGTGGGCTGAAGTGTTGGGCAATGGATGGGAAAATCCACAACTTTAGAGTTTCTATACTAGTTTTGTTGGCTCATACTGCATGCTTCAGTAATGTGGATAGAGTAAGCTGTTCTTTGTTTTTCTGCGTTCCTAAATTGCAAACTGCACAAGTGTCGAAGTTGTACGTCCGCTTTTGTGGCTTTTGAGATAGTTTGTGAAGATTTGGCAAGTTCTTGTCAAAGAGAGCGTGTTGTTGGGTAGGAGAGAATGCTTGACTGAACGCGGCACTGTGCTGTGTACAAACGTGTATATAAGCCTAGTAGTTTGTTTGATGGGTTGAATTTTGGAATTTTTTTATAGATTGAACTGTACATACGTAGATAGCTGTCTGTCTGGTCGTGAGTTGTGCGTTTTATCGTAGTTATAAGTAATTGTTTCTATTCTAAATTTGTCGTCTAATGCACGTTTCTGAGACCGTTCCGCATGTTTCGAGTTGATTACACTACTATGACAAGCGATAGTTTTGTCATGTTTCGGTCATCGTCTCAGTCTTGGTCGGTTTCTTTTCTTTTACTATATATTTTTTTGTAGCACACCATGTTCCTTCTGAATGGTATGCTTGCACTATTTTATTTTATTTTTTTGCCGGTTTTTTATGAATGGAGCGTTCCTGGCAAAAAATTATACGGTAATGAGGCTGGGATCGATTTTTGGAAATTTCTTTCTCGGTGAACGTATTATGTAGTTTTTCGTGCCAAAAAAATACCATCCCTATTCTCATTTGCGATTTTGCCTCCTCGCAGAGAAACATCAGGCAGTTGCGGCATAGCGCGAAGTTCCGAAACGCTCGTTCTAAATATGTCCTGCGAAGGGGAGGAATTCGCAAGAGACAAGGGGTGGAATCGCTTCACAATGAAAAACCGCATCCGCCCTTTTGTCTGAGTATGCGGTATGTTGTGACTCTAAGATTTATCTCATTTTGTGGGGGCACAGTAATTATTCATACGTCTATCTAGCGAATCAACTGTGCATCGTGTGCACGACGTAATGTAGGTTGAGGCGACAGACGAGGAGATCACAGATCACTGCTGTACACATGATCATGCTTGCGGATTGACGGAGGTTGCTATAGGTTACTGAAGCAATTATTTTCTGTTTTGTATGAGAGTTTTTGGGGAAAATCGCACTTTTCCATCCGAAAAAAATATACTAACTTTATGTGGTGATTTTCAATCTGTTCGTATGTGGTTATGATGATATCCTTGTAAATTTTTAGCGTAGCGTTGTGAGTTTTGCTAGCCAGCACACCTGTGTGCGCGCGATTCCGATATCCTCTAAATTGAGCCGCTTCATTGATAGCTCTGTTGTTGCATTACTACGTATTTGGTAGATATGGTAGTGCCAGGCAGGTCTTGTTGATGTTTGATGGGCAATCAAATGCGACATGCTACCCCAAGCGGTAAGCTTTGACTGATTGGACGATGATATAAAATTCGGCTCTTCGCCAGGACGATTTCATACTGTACAGCTTTCTGCTGCTCTGTTGTTTCGATGAATGTGTACGTCTGAATTTTCCCCGTTCTTCGGCGCGCGCTTT
Source organism: Epsilonema sp. ZAB3_2 (assembly GCA_030247985.1). Classification (NCBI taxonomy): domain Eukaryota; kingdom Metazoa; phylum Nematoda; class Chromadorea; order Desmodorida; family Epsilonematidae; genus Epsilonema; species Epsilonema sp. ZAB3_2. The sequence continues at coordinate 2,167 of JASAMW010006539.1, forward strand.
TCTTCGGGGTACTTGTAAGTACGGTGTTGCAATTTTGTGTTGTATTTTGGTGGTGTATCATCAATGAATGTATACAGTGTGCGTTTTTGTGATTTTAATCACTGCTACGAATTGTAGGCTTTGTCGTTTTCTTACAGTTTGCTAAACCGTGTATGTGACTGGCTACTGTAACGGAACTTTACGTACTGCTTAATTGTGTACTGTGCAGTTTCCCTTTCGTTGCTTAAGTCTTGACTTGTTCTTTTTTTAGCAGTCAGTTTTGTGTGGAAGGTTATAAGGGGTGTATAGGTGATCGCTTCTTTCCTTAGAATTCTGATCCTTTGCAAAGTGATAAGGTCTATTGAGCACTTTGTGATTATCCCCCGTAATGTGGCGTATTGATAATCACCCTTCTATACAGAAACGTGCTGAAGTTGTGCACACCAACCGTGTATATTGTAGTTTTTCCAGCTTTTGCTCAGCATAGGGAAGGTAGGATGTTTAGCTCGGCGCTCAGTCATGCATGCCGAACCATGCTCTCCTCATGTGTTTGAGTTGAATATGTACCCTCAGCAGCACGCGCAGTCGCGGTGTATTGTTTTCTCGTATTTTTTGTCGTGAAATCTGCGTGTGTGTGTGTAACCAAGAAAGTTCTTGGTAAGACTAATGGTTGAAGTTGTGTTTAAAATAGAGACTCTGCTAGAAGGGTAATTAATTAATGCTAATTGCTAACAGTTTAATACACTGTCGTTTTGGTGTTATTATCGTGTGTGTTAATATACACTAATCTCCAAATGGGGTAGGTAATCTAGCACAGTTAGCCAGTTTGGTTGGTGTATTGTTTTTTTTTCTATCATGTATTTTGTTTGTTTTTAATGTTTCTATTTTGCTGCTTTATTCAGCAAGTCCGTTATGATATGGTAGTAGGATTGTACTCTATCTGCTTGGAATAATGCCAAAATCGGATGGAAAGGAATAAAAAAAATGCACCAAGTTTGTCTTACATCCTAAAATGGAGTTTTCATTCCGCGTAGTAATTTTCAAATAATTTCGGCGATTACTTAGCAGCGTCACCTTGTACTGTGACTGTCCACGCAGTTGGCTTTGTTGTCATGGTCGTCTGCTGGCCTTCGTCTTGAATTTTCGCAGTATTTCTCCCGGATATCGATCGAGCAAAGCAGCGCTTGACAAAAGTGGAAGCTTTAATGACAAAGCTGTCATACGGTTCTAGGGATCGCAAGTAAAGCGGTAGAAACTGCCAAGTTTTCAGGGAATCCGGTAGAGCTTGGGGCCGTTTCCTTTGCAGAATATTCAGAATGCAAATAAGCAGAATGAGTAGAAAGCATATGCCGCCTACGGCGACCAGAGCCTGCCAGCCGACCATGGATAGGCCGAACACCAGCAGAGGAAGCAGTAGAAACATTAACACCAGATATATGACTGCAAACCAGCGATACTTGGCTGTGGTGACGCCAAGTTTCTTGGATAGAGCGATCGGAGTTCGACGCATGAATGGCAACGGATACCAGATAAGAATGCCGAAGATATTGAATATCAGATGGCACAGAGCGATCTGAAGAGAGTGACGCAGCTCGTCAGAAGCGAATGCTGCCAGGATTGCAGTACCTAGACGAAACAAAACATCAACAACCGATAACCGTCGTGTTAGTCGGAATATTATAATAATAATAATAATAATAATAATAATAATAATAACAATAATAATAATAATAATAATAATAATAATAATAATAATAATAATAATAATAATAATGTTTTACGCCACAAGAATTTTTGAGATACTGTATGAATTTTAATTCTGAGCGTAGTGTTAAAAAAACTACGCTCAGACATACCTGTGGTTCCAATATTTGCGCCCAATGTTAGTGGATACGTCCTTTCCAGTGTAAGCACACCGACTGCCACCAACGGGGTTAGAGTAGAAGTAAAGATAGAGCTGGACTGCACCAGAAAAGTCAGCACGACGCCGACACAGATAGCCAAGTAGCCAGTGAGACAGCTCAATCGGCCTACAATTCGAATATATCCAAAACTGGCAGCCAACATCAACAGGTTACGCGCTACGCAGCAGCTGATCAATAGGTCTAGTACAGTACCTGGAAAATTCGCATTGACAGTTTTGCGTATGATTTTGGCGACTGGACCCTCCAATATGCTGTGCAGAAGTTTGACGATGAGGATAAGGCATACGCATAGTACCAGCAGAGATATCACAAGCAATATTGCTCCCATGGCCCCATCCGACAAGTCATGATTCAAAGCGTAGCCGCCTACACTACGTAAAAATAAGGCGGAAGATACAATACTGGTGTTGCTTTTTAGCACTGTCAAGCTCAACATGTTCACAGAAAGTTTTCGTCATTTCACTAACACCAATGTTTTTCTGGTTCCTTGCCGCACCAGTGCTTCGCAACAGTAGAGCCATTCAACGGTTTTCCTTTGGCAAGAGCATGAATGACTGTTTTATCGAGCTGGACAATTTTTTTCGTAAAGGGACCAGTAAGCTTCTTGAGAAAATCCACCTTGTTGAAACCACTGGACGTCTCATTTAACCCGGTAGACTTGCCCACCATTAGCTCACTGAAGTAAAATAGGGGACCTGAAAAAATGAAATATCAATTATCGGGACAGATTCATATTCATACACGCACATTTTTTTAGTACATGTAGGTGCCATGAACAGAGGCATGAACGAATGTTACCATGTCCGGCAATGGCCCCAACGATGACTTCCAGTGGCAGAAGGCAGATGACGCTGAGCCAGTTGAACATGTCATGAACTGTGGCCGCAGCGAAAGCACGTCGAAATTCATTCCTGTCCGCTCCATGGAACAATGCCACTATGGTATTGGTAACAGAAGTACCAATATTGGCACCCATTACGATGAAGACAGCCTTCTCCACTGATAATACTGCAACAAAAATAGTAAGCAAAGCATGCACGCACCATTGCGGGCCATTGACATGTGCTGATGTGAAGTGCATGTGGCATGGCCGGCCACCCAAACACATGAGGTCGTTTGTATAGCAACAACTGGTAACAAACAACTTACATCTTGAACTGACCATGGCCACTACAATACTGGTAGAAGTGGAAGAACTTTGCACCAACACTGTAGCCAAAACCCCTATCATGAGCCCCGCCACCGGATTTCTCAACACCACATTGTTCTGGAATATCTCCCCAGCTTGTTTGCCTGTAAGCGTATTCGTATAAAGATGCGCACCGTACACCTTCGTCGTACCCTAAGTATGTACCTAGTACGTACTACATACTGTAGGTACCTCCAAGCAAGCGAAATGCGGCACTGAGAAGGGAGAGACTGCATACAAAGAGATAGAGTAATCCTAGCAGGGCAACTGCTTTCGAACATCCGCAGGAAACGCGCTTCACCTTATCAACGCCCGACAAACCTAAGAATATCGTCGTTACAGCTCCATCTTACACACAAAACATAACATTTACATGCACGAATTTACACGGTTGGTACGCTCAATCAAGGCTCACTGGCGAACTTCGGCCCAGAGTCTCGTAGTTGGGGCAGAGCCCAAAGATCGTCTGCTTCACTCGGTTCTTCTATCTTCGGGCTGTCGCCGCCCTTCGGCTTCCCATTCTCTTTGCGCTGCTCCATCGGTAAATTCTATCACATACCGTATTTACCGGCGTCCCATATATGGGGGTATGCATGAGGGGGGGGGGGGGGGGGGGGGGGGGTTATGCTTGGGGCAGTTTTTGTTTTCGAGAGGTGCGCAGAGGCATATTTTTTAGGTCAAAAGCACGGGGTTTAGGGCATCATTGAGGTCAATACACGGTTATTCTAGTACAATACACCCCCAAGCAGGCTTAGGCTGATAGGCATCTTAGCTTGGTGTGGGAGTAGTGGCTATGGGTACTATATGACCAGCTTACATAGGTAGGTTCAGGTAGTGTACAGTACATATGGGGGTATGCATAGGGGGGGGGGGGGGGTTATGCATTGGGCATTTTTTATGTTTTGCCAATATGGGGCTATGCATACGGGGGGGGGGGCTATGCATAGGGGGGTTATGCATGGGTAATTATACGGTATCAGTATCAGTCCTCAACCCTCAACCCGCGTTTTTGCTGATGCACCGTTACATTGTAGTCCTCTATGGAGTACACAGCGGTCCACGCGCGCTGTAAAAAGTACGGCGCGCGCGCGCGTTTGAGTTGCGAAAGGAGAGAAGACGTGGCACGCGTCCAACTGCCGAAAGGGGATTTCTTTCGCAACTGTCTATGCACACGCCGTACTTTGTACAGTGTGTGTCCACTAATTCAGAGGGCTACAAAGGAACGGTGCACCAGCAAACATGCGACTGATGGAATCATAAAGAAAAAAACACATACACCACTGTACGTTTACGCAAATTATACTGCACGTGTCAGTAGCACTAGGTTACACGAATAGTAGGTTATACATCAGTTGCAAAAAAGTTCACTCCTGTAGCATACGCCATACAGCACACGTACATTACATACATACGTACTTAACGATATACGTACGTCAACTGCGGTGTCACCGCCAGTTTTCGAGAGGGGCAGCTATGCTAGACTGCTTCTTCGCCGCCAGCTAGCCCAGTATGTCAATACAGACAGCTACAGTAACAACTGAAGAGCTTTCACGTGAAATAAATGATCAAAATTATGATTAAAAATCATCTTGATCCTATTATCCATTTTTACATAAAACTTCCAACGGCAGGCGGCAACAGAAATAAGCAACATAATTCAGTAACAAATAACAAACGCCCACACAGATCAGCCAAAGCAACAATGAGTACGTAATTGATAACACTTGATTGGTACGCCTTATATTTAATCACGCGCAACAATGGAGCGACAAATAGAACACCCACACGTGTTGACGTGTACACATAGTCATACATACGAACATGCACGGACAGTGATATGATGGATCAAGAAAAAAGCGTCACACATGGTCAAGTTTCAGCGAACGGGGCAAGGATTGCGTGTCAAATTTGATCAGGACTGAGGCCGAAAAGTTTCACTGTGCCACCAGCCGCATCTCTGAATCCGGCGGAGCTGACACGATCATCACAAGCGAAAGCCAGAATGTGCTGCTTCGGATGCCAAGCCATGGTGTAAGTTTCGCCGTCGCAGCGCAAATCCCAGACTCGCTCAGCGCTGCCCGTCCACGAAATATCGATGCAATGATCTTCGCTACCCGCAGCCAACAATCGACCGTCGTGACTGAACGACACAGAACGGATCGGCCAGTCCAACCTACACAAGACACTACAGTACAGTACGCCAAAAGCGGGTTCGACTTCCGCTCGCCCGATGATTCTTCCCTTCTCCTCGGAGTCGTATCGTCGGTCGTACAGAACGGGGCACGTCACAGTAGTACCTTGTCTGTATAGTAGATGCACGAACTTACCTGTCTATGGTTCGAACGCAGACTAAATTGGGAAGATCCCAGATGGAGATGAGAGCATCGCCGCCTCCCACTGCAAAATGCTGACCAGTCGGATCGATTTTGATGCTCAAACACACCGCCTGCACTGGATGCGCTTGCAGTGTCAGATGCAGTGTCATCTCCGGCCACCTGTACGCACACCAAGAACGCCCACATAATACGATGATCACACTGCCAATAACAGACAACATAGTAATATAGAGTCAAAACAACATTTATCATTATACGCAGATATGTACCTATCTGCACAATACAATGGTCGTTCACCGTACTTATTCGTTCGTTTTTTCAACGTATTGGGATTACTACAACTACTAACGTAATATGTGGAAAAGAATGTGGACATGTAATATGTGGAAATTCTTCTGAAATAATCGCAAATGACAACTAGTCTATTGCTGAGTTTCAAAAGCTTTTTTGACGGTTGCCCAGGGCTACAATAGAGCGCTGTGATGCATAAATTCACTGTAATAGAGCGCTATCATAGAGCGCTGTGATGCATAAATTCACTATAATAGAGCGCTATTATATTTGGCGACAGCGAAGCCAGTAACACAAGACATAACTATTTTTAAAAACGGACTAAAATACTGTAATGAAGCGAAACAAAAAATAACTTCGATATTCACCATCCATCATGGCAATAGCCCAAATAATTTTTTGCCAATATGAAGAGGAATGTAGGATTAGAGCAAGAGATAGATTATCAGTGCTTGGCCACAAAACAGATGGGAGACAATCGCTGATTGAATGCCTGATTGACTACTGTCCACAACGTGTTCACAAAGAATGTGTTGAATACTATGACGACCAAATAGAAGCAGACGTTGCACCAGCTCAAGAGGCACTGGCGCTGCAGGTCAGAGCAGACAGACTAGACAAAGTCTGGACAAGGGTTCGCCCAGTGGGCCCTGAAGAAGTTGGAACCCCCGGAAGAAGATGGAAAGGCTACTGTCCTCGTGACAATCCACACAGAAGCAGGTAACCTCTAATTCGAGCCGGGAGACGATTTTCTGGCTAAGGGAATGTGCCAAGCCAATATACGAGCACCTGTGTTTTCAGAGAAGCTCCAGAGGCTCGTATCGAGAGCTTGAAAATACAACTTGACAGAAAGGATCGACAGCTTATGGAAGAACAGCTCACGGCCCAATGGAGGAAGGAAGCACAAGAAGAGGAAAACAGAGAGCTAGAAACAGATATCGAAAATCTCACAGCCACAATACACCGTATGCGGCTTGGTCAGGAGGATGGATGTCCTCCACTGCAATTTGGACCGGCCAGTCTCAAAGTCAAATCCTTCAACGCTCAGTCTATCAATAATGAGAGGGACAGGGAGGCCCTACGTCAGCTGCTAGAAACGCAGACATTTTACGTAGTGTGCATATGTGAAACTTGGCTTTCTCCCACCTCAGAGCAGCCACCGACAGCCGGGCATTACCAGGTGTTCAGAAAGGACAGATATGGCGCAAAACAAAGCGGCGGAGTGGCTATCTTTGTTCACAAGGATATTCCAGGCGTACGAGCCAGAAGAGTCCGCATGCTGGACGAAGATTATCGAGACATCGAATGCGTGGCAGTTGACCTGATGCTGGAGGAAAAGCCGTCGGAGTCAGGGCTCTGCCGCGTAATCTGCGTGTACAAGCCGCAGGAAAGCCCCAGCTTGCCCAACTACAACGTCAGGTTCGCAAAACTTCTCGGCATTCTTGCACAGGACACGGTACCAACGGTGGTGACCGGAGATTTCAATATCTACAACGGCACATGGGACAACGTCAAAGGGCGGCGCGCGCAAAGCCACAAGAAATACGGTACCGGCGTCAAATACGAGCACATGCGCGAACTGTTCGAAAATCTGAATGCAACTGGGCTCGTACATCAGTACGTTCTTGAGGAGACGCATAAAGGGAATATTCTCGATCTGGTTTTCTGCAACCAAGAGAGAACCATCAGAGATTGCGCTGTGAAAGAGGAATTCGGCGCCAGCCCTCACAAATCCGTTGAATTCACGATCGACCTGATCGACCCACAGCAAGAAGAATGAGTCTTGAGTCACATTCAGCACTATTTTCAACAACACTTGGGACGGCGCGGTAACCTTTGGATGTATATTGCAAACGTACTTTACGAACTCATCATTACCAATGCTCTACGCTTGCCGTGACTGTACAAAAGTCAACCTGACCGTAGTACCGTATTTACCGATGCATAACCCCCCCCCCCAATGCATAACCCCCCAATGCATAGCCCCTGGCAAAACATAAAAAATGCCCAATGCATAACCCCCCTATGCATAGCCCCATATGTACTGTACGTACAGTACCTGAACCTACCTATGTAAGCTGGTCATGTGGTAGCCATAACCACTCCCACACCAAGCTAAGATGCCTATAAGCCTGCCTGGGGGTGTATTGTACTAGAATAACCCTGTTTTGACCTCAATTATGCCCTAAAACACGTGCTTTTGACCTAAAAATATGCATCTGCGCACCTCTCAAAAACATAAAAAATGCCCCATGCATAACCCCCCTATGCATAACCCCCCCCCCCAATGCATAACCCCCCCCCCCCCCCTATGCATACCCCCATATGGGACCTCTCAATTTTTGCATACCCCCATGGGACTATGCACCGGTAAATACGGTATATCCGAGAATGTTTTACAGTGAATGTTTTACATATATTTGTGCTTTTTTGCATTCTTTTGTGTGCATGTAATCTTGGTCTACGATATTTTGCAAATTATGCTATTTGGTATGTAAGTGAAACAATATGATCCTCAGCATGTTCCTTATTTGAGTCATGATATTTTGCATATTATGCTATTTGGTGTGTTAGTTTTGCACATATGGTATGTAAACTTGAAACAATGTGAACCTCCGTATATTTTGACTTCCTCTGCATATTTTGACTGGACTTATATTTCTGAGTTTTGTAATTTCAATTTATGATATTTGGCATTTGTCATATGATATTTGGTGTGTTAGTTTTGCATATATGGTATGTATACTTTTTGATCCTTAGCATGATCCTTATTTGAGTCCTGGCTTTTTAGTACTCTATGTGGCTTAACACATTAGGTATCCATGCTAATTGGTATATAATTTCTTTGCAAAGAAATATGTAAGTTTGGTATTTGACCCTCAGCCTATTCCTACAAATAGCCTTTTCAGTATAATATAATAGAAAATGTTAGTGTGCATTTGTATTCTTGTAGTCCTTATTGTATACATATATTATTTATATTTGCTAGTTTCTTGAATCATAATTTAGTCCCATTTTTATAACCAACCTTTAAAAAGAAAAAGAAAAAAATTAGAAATAGGAAGTTGTGATGTTGCAGTTTGCGTACATACATGCATTCACTCTTTTTCTACTGAAAATATGGACACTAGCTTTTGTAGGTATTTTACTATAGAGTATAGAGTATGGACGGTTTGCTATCCTAGTTCCTCCGCCTCAACCCACACCAACGCTAGCCCTTTCTGGCTAGGTAGTAGACAGCAGTCTGTCCCTCATCACTCAGCTCACTTCAGCCCTGTACTGAGGCATATGAAATTCGTCTAGAAATCCAACAACAATGATAAGGCGAGAGCGTGTTCCTCAGTGTAGCAGCAAGACGCGAGACTCATTTCACGTCACTCAGCTCACTTTTCCCCTGTGCTGAAGTATATGAAATTCGCCTAGAAATCCAACAACAACGACAAGGCGAATGCAGCTAGACTGATATCCATCACAGCTTTTGGCCTCTGTTCATACTGAAGCGCGAAACCCAACATCAGTGACACGGTCAAACAAACAACCCATGGCCTGATTCAACTATTTAAGGTCTCACACTATAGTTCCGGAGCCAACTTTGAGGCTTCGTCGTAGCCGTTGTATTCAAGATAAAAGTGATCCGTCATAATGTGAATAAAGTATCATTCTTCCTCTACACGTACACCAAACTGCAGCGCCAAAGCTCCTGTATTCGGCGCAGTACGACACGCCAAAGAACACCATAAAAACCATGCGATTTGGGTGTTCCGAAGGAACCGCTGGGTATTTTCCAACATGAGGCATACCATTCAACGCGTCTTTACGAGAGGAATCGATCGGTACCTTCGGCGCCTCTCTACGTTGCCTCTACGCAAAGTTATCCATAAAAAACATGTTTGAAAAAGTTATCGTTTCAATCAGGAATAGCGCTACAGATAGACCGTTTCAAGAGGCGCTATATGGCGCGTCAAAGAGATCGTGTAACAAGCTATCCATCGGTATCTTGATCTCCTCTCAACTCGCTTTCGTTGGCTCAGGAGAGAGCTGGACCGCATTTATATAGTTGTCCATGCATATGTACGTAGACGACCGCAAACGAGCGACCAGAGCGCGGCGCACGGGCTGGAGCGGAAACAGCGAACTGAAACGAAGAAGACGGATGAAAACAACTGGAATTTGGATTGTATGAGTAAGAGTTGTACGACTACACACAGTAATCTATATGTGCTGGTAGTCTAGGAGTCCACGGCTCAGAGATCTATAGTGTGAGACCTTAAAGGGGCTGCAGCTTCCAGAGAGCAGTCGGCAGTCAGTCAGTATTCCCGGGCATGTGCGAAGTAATCTGTTCAGCTCAGCGGTCTTCTGCTTCCTCTCCTCATCTTTCTACTTGGCCTGTGTACCGTAATCCTGCTCCTATGCCTCGCTTTTGTTCGGCCTCCTGCACCAAGTTTATGAGTCTGTTAGATTTGGTTGTTTTGTCTAACGCTCGTACAATCCTTGCCTTGTCGACAATAATACTATATACCAGCGTATATTGCTACCATGAATAATCAGTGTACGATCCTTGCTTCTCAGTAATAAAACCTATTTATGTATGCAATGCACTTCGTCTCTTTGTACGGTACGGCTTCATTCTAGTACGAAATACAGTGTAATTATTGGTAGCCAGCTTTATGGCTCTGTTCCACCGTGCCGGATCTAGACAAATGGCTGCACTTTGGCCTCGAATGTTGTTTACTTACTGTTCTACTATCTATGTATCCTGGCAGTTAGATATACACATACACGGAAGCCTTGGCGGTCTCTTTGATAAGCCAATGTACTATGTACGGTACGGTTCATTCCACTTTTGACTAATGGTTGCTACTGGCTGGGAATCCTGCTCGTGAACTGTCCAACTGTTCTTGCATCCGGTCAATCAGTCACCCACGGTAGCTCCAGAGAGCCATGTTTAGTATGGTATGTTCCTTGCTTGACAAATGCAGTCCATTTGCTTATGTGGGATGGTCGTAAATTTTGATACCTTGATGTCCCCGCTGCTCATATACGTATATGTATATTTTGGCTTGGTTTCAGCTACCTTACGTACCCCCATATCGTCACACCTGTATATGAGTACGACTCCTCCGCCAGTGGCCACGAAGAAGAAGCGATTACTCGGATCCCAGCAAAATTCGTTCGTCTCCGTCTTGAACTGTTCCGAATTGCGCAGTTTCCACGTGCGAGTATCGATAAAGGAAATCTTGTCATCCTTATCCCCAATCGCCACCACAGATCCGTCCGGCGACCATCCCACGTTGATATTCTGACCTTGAAACATCAACAATACGCGCTCACTATCAGTGCGATATCCACTCATTCACTTTACTGAATCAAGCAGTAGCATATACATAGCACGCAAAGCAAGAAATGTAGTGCAAGTACATGAACAAAGTAGAAATGATCACCCTTAGTATTGACGGTGGCGACGCTTTTCCTCGACCTGACATCCCAGACACGCGTGGTTTTGTCACCGGACGCTGAAGCGAGCAAATCCGGATTCGTCTGATGCCAATTCACCTGGTCCACCTGATCAATGTGGCCTTTGCACGTGAACTCTGACCTCTGCCAAACAGATAGATACACCACTCTCTATCATACCAAACCAAATCGAAAACGTCACGCTTCTAGTCAGCTCAGCGAGAGCTGTCTTCGTCTGGAACTTTGCAAGTGCTTCCGAAAATAGAAATCATCCACTAATTCTCTTGTTTCATGTATTCCTAGTGTGTCGGAGTACGTACGTACGTGAATACGTTCTGTAGCATGGGCAACAGTCCAGACAACTCTGGCTATAGTCTGGCCAGAGAGAGTTGGCTATGGGACTCAAGTCGTACTGTGTAGTTTGCATGTACTTCTGCTAAATAGGAGTAGGCCTACACGAAGCAGGGACAAAAATCGCAATTGTGAATCTATTTTACGCAACGCGCCTTGAATGCCATAGCCAACTCTTATTGGCCAGACTATCATAGTCCCGTCCTTCAACTTTTTTGTTGCACAAACAAGTAAAAAAGTAGTGCATGAATACGTCCACGGCTTCCGCGCGTGACTTTCTAAATCTACCCGTTCTCCCAGTAGTAGACTATAAAATGATGTTTGCTTACAAGTTTGCAATTGTCGAAGCTGGATACACACACAGTCTTGTCGACGGAGCCAGAGGCCAAACGGCGTCCATCGCAATTCCAACTCACCGAGTGCACCGTGTCGGTATGAGACGCGAAGGCGCGCACACGATCACGCTTCCGAAAGTACTCTTGGAAGCCTCCAGCTGACTGCACCACTCCGTCTCGAGAGCCGTTCATCATCAACAATGCATAAACTATAACGTGGATAGGATAGCCAACCTGCGAATGTTATTTAATAATGTACTGATGTTATGGCTTTCTTCTGTGCGCAAAAATCACGTAAAGTAGTCTTCGGGTTTATGAACCCCCAAGAAATAAACACGGTTTCGACGGTTGAAGAAAATATTTTACTCCTGGAAAAAGATGTAAATTAGATCCATTTTCACAATTCGCATCACATACATAGATAAGGACTGCACAATGACACATGCAAGCGAGCAGGACACAATATTCTCACAAAGCAAAGTTAGACCGAATTAGAGCAAAGTAGATTTGGTTGTATTTTGGAATGAAGTAGTAGGCCCTTGCTTGACGAGATCACATATGCATAATAAAAACAATCACAATGAGTTATGAGAGAATCATTCAGAGAATAATGCATGACCAGAATCAACACAAGCATTTTTACGAACAATAATGAAGTACCTACGACGAGCAACAGTATTCACCCACAAGCGAGCCATTGGTAGCGAACCATACAAGGACACTCTGTTGCTGGCTATTACTGCGTGCTGTCTACGTAACTAAACAAATGGTACGTGTGCGCCTAAAATGAAGTACTGTACGTACATACACGATACGGAGAAGCCAATCTGGCAAGCTAGGTAGTGCCTCCTTTTGGAATATACAAGGAATGGCATTTTTATCCTGGAGACTACCGCACC
>JASAMW010006541.1:0-25521 GCA_030247985.1 Epsilonema sp. ZAB3_2
AAAACGAGGGGTTTTGAATTGGTAGTTCTGATTTGGGTTTCTTCTGCGCATGTCCAAAATAAAATTAGTTTCGAAATGAAAAAGCACGCCAAAACGAGAAAAATAGCCCCAGTACCAACATAGCAAACGCTTGGAACTGACTATGTATCTCTTGAAAATTTTAGAGCTTAGAGGTTTTGTGCACATCTATTCTATGGTAAAGCCACCTGAACAACTGCTCTTTACGACACACATCTGAGGTGTGAATGAATGTTCGAGTTTGGCGCTCCAGACGTTGCAAATTTTATATTTTATGGCAGGAAAGGAATGAAAGGATTAATGCTTCCAAACTTAATGGGTAACATACTGTATGAGCGAAGCAGAAATCTGTGCTAGTAATGAATCAGACTGACTACTGCTTTGTTGGCCACGGGAATGTTGTTGACGTCTTATATTCGGCAGCTATTTAAATTTGTAAAATGTGGGTTGGTGTTATACTGTATGTTCTTACATATTATGTAAAAGCGTGGCATAAACGATATTCCTGCTCAATTGTAGCGTATAAAAACTCTGACAGTTCAGTAACAAAGTGTTCAATATCAACATGGCTTCTTCATCCGACTCAAGCCCGTCTGGATCACCTGTGACCAATGGTGACCATGCTACTACATTGCAGCTGGAACCACGGGAAAGAATCAGCTTGTCAATCACTCAGGAAGAGTGGGAAAAATTTACTCTATCGCAAGAAGCTGTAGTCCGTAGTGGGCGGATCATGAGGGGGAAGTTTTAGTCGAAGCACCTAATATTTTAAGAAGCCTCATTAAGCCATTGTCACCTGGCTGCACATTGAAAATGCGGGGAACAATGTATCACAAGCTACCGGAAGAGGGTTCTTTGGGTGGCGATTTGGCTGTTGGAACACTAAAATGCACCGTAGAGGAATGCAAAGCCGTATTCACATTCACAATTCCCACGGAGCTAACGGTGGGGTAAAAGAAAGGATTGACTGCATATGTGCATACTTGATAGTATTAACAAGATTATACATATAGTTTACACTATATACGTCCTCCATTCTTCTCCTAGCAGAATTATAAATATATAATAATATATAATATAAATATATATATATATATCGAGTATGCGTGAGTACACCTGTGGATGTGGATACAGAATGAACAAAAGCAACGTACTTTTTAGGAATTACCTGACATTTATGTGACGTGCTCTCATGTTCCATATCACAAGCCAATAGAGCCTGGCAAAGCTCCTCGACGTGTCCGAATTACTGGAGCCATCCGTGAGTTTGTAAAAAAGAAGTGGCAGAAAAGTCGCGTTGGCATCACGGATTTTGCTATGCAACAGCAGGCTGACAAAGTCGCCGCTAGCGTTGGAAACTTGTCAGATGTGCCGTCACGCGAGGCACTCTTCAAGTTAGCACAAGAGGACAGAAGAAAGGAGTTGCTTGACCCTGACCCCGACATTGCACTAAAAAAGCTGAAGATGCAGATGGATGCCAACCCTAAGCATCTGATTGGCATTCCAGAGATTGACAACAAGATGGGTATTGGATATCTGAAGGAAATTCATTTCGCTCCACCCGGATACTCTTGTGCGTACAATGCCCAAATACAACTCCTGGTAGACTTGCTGAAGACGAAGCAATGCACGTTACATATCGATGCATCCGGCGGTTTCACTAGGAATTCGAAATCTTACAGCTACGCTGTCGTCCCCACCCTCGATGATATGGAGCTGCATTTTACCCCTTTCTCTCTCTTTGAGTTTACGACAGCTGACCACCATACCTATGTTATTGAGGGATTCCTGAAAGGGCTTTTGCAGCGAATAAAGCTAATTTCTGCGACAGCGTCTCCAGCTGCCATTGTTACGGACTTTTCGTGGGCAATTCTTCACGCGGCTTGCAACGTTTTCAATGGACGTAACCTGCGCTTTTATGCCCAAGACTGCTATCGGATGGTTCACAAGAAATTCACCGCAGCTGAGGTACGACGGAAGGTGTGGACCTTGTTTTGGTTCATGTGCACGCCACCACGCCACACTGTGTGTCCATATTGTATATTGTATATATGACCTATGGTACGGTACGTACCGCGTACGTACAGTACGTACTGTACATAAATAGGAAAAAGGCAAAGTAAAGTAAATACTGATACAGTGTACGTACGTATATACTGTTGTACATACATACTATATGTACTTGTTTGTACGCATACTGGCCACTGGCCAATATGCATTGATCTTTTGGTGCTAATATAATCGTTTTGGGTGTCATTGTCAGATAAGACAGATCACGATGCTACATTGCTGTGCAGCTCACTTCATCCATGAGGTTTCCAAGCTTTGTCAACGACGCGGAATTCTCAAGGAGAAGAAGAAGTTTCTTATGCAGGTGGTGGCAACCATGATTGACTGTCCAAAATACGATCTACTGAAGGAAATAATACGCTGGGCATACCTGGCATTTGGCGCCGAGTTTCTTTCCGACGAGGTGGAAGATGCAATTTTGTCGCTGCAGGAGTTGGTCGCAAAAAAGAACTATGCCAGCTTCTTCGATGATAAAAAGCAGGAAGCGACCATTACGGTATGTATGTATGTAGCCAACACGGCGACTACAGCAGGGATTATAATAATAATCACCTTTGAATTTGAAGCCTGGCTAATAAATGAAAAAACCACATTAAATCTAAGCTGTGCTTCCTACTGTAAGTATTGATTATTGAATGCAGGGATACCTTGGGTATATTATACCGTGTGTGAATGTACATCACAATATCAACGCAGTGCATTGCACATATTATTGCTACAGGTGCCTGAAGAGCTAGTTGACGAAGCCAGAATGTCAGAGGAGGAGATTGACATCTTGGAATTTACTTCTCAACGTGGCAGTCTGAAGGACGTGTCACCATTTTGGCAGGATTGCAAAGGCCTATTTGAGCCTATACGACATGATGAACGCGACATCGAGCCGAACGCCTACTACTGTGAGGAAGCAGTTGCCTGTATAAAGCTGTGGGTTCCCCACTTACACCTCTGGTCTGGGATTACCTTCAGCCCATTGCGATACGCCAGAGACTGGACAGATTATGAAAGAGCAGAGGTGAAAATTGTGCGCACCCACGACACTTCCGCTGTCGTGGAAGCGTGGCATAATGTGAAGAAAGGAAGCATGCTGAAGAGACGGCTGCACCTGAGCGATGCAGAGTACGTGCAAGCCAAGGCAACTGGTCATAGTGTTCGGATTGAAGGAGTGAAGCAAACAGTGCTTGCTGGCAAACCCTTCTCTGAATTGACTCGGGCCTATAGCAAAAAGGCAGTTGAACAGTCAGAGAAGAATATGGAAGAAGGTGACCCTGCCCAGCGCGACAGCCCGACTGGTGATGTTACTGCGGAACATGAAGTGCAAGAGCAGTGGATGAAAAAGCGACCAAAGAAGAGACATCGTTCACTGTACTTCGCTGCTAGTTCCGCAGTACTATTAACAGGAGGGCACAAAACTAGCAGGACTTCTGGAAAAGCGCGCATGAAAAAGGCATCGGTTGACTTCTCACTCCTATTCAGGAGACCATCTGGCAGGCCACCCAGAGCTCGAAGAACTGGCAGTCTTCCAACCTCTACTATACCTCCTGGCCGGCATGGAAAGACGGTGCATCTTCCTTCCTCTGTCAGCCGCAGTAGTTCAGCTGCATCTTCTTCATCTGTACATTTCACTACCCCAACTTCAACGCCCCATGGAGTGTTGTTACCCCCATCTCAGCGTAGGCCTTCATTACCACCATCACAGCGTTGGCCGCAGCAGAGTTCTTCGACAAGAAAAAAAGCAGCTGCAGGTACTCCAGATGCGCCTCTATTGTCACCTGTGGTTCGTAGTAGACAAACCACGCCTGTCAGAGGAACCCCAGTTGCATCAGCTGTTGCTTCATCAGCACATTCCAGTGATGATGTGACACACGGTCTGGACCAAATGGTGCTACATACTGATGACGGGTTTGTAACCTCTCCAACATTTACTGCCTCTGATCGGTCAGAATATGGGCGGCCGCGAAAAGTACGCTTCAAAGAGATGAAAGATTATCCTGTGGCAGGGTTGCTACCAGATCAAGTATACATGAACATTGAAATGGATGCCCTTCGCGCCTTGCTGAGTGAATCATCCTACATTCACGACGACTTTTTGCAAAACGTTGCAATGACAATCAAAATCAGCCGCCCTGATTTAGGAGGTACCATCATTGCATCGTTGTACGTACATGCGTACAATACATAACAAACGTACAATATACATATATGTACGTATGCACGTACGCATGTACACTGAAAATGTAATTACTGTACACATGTATGTATGTACTGCATATCTGTATGCATATGTACTACATTACATAGTGAAGCTATTCCAGGGCTCTTCTCTCTTGACCGGTCGCAGGGACCCAATTTTCCTTCTTGTCACGATTGTGGAGTAATCCAAATGGTTCACCACAAAGGGCATTATGTGGTACTCTCCAACTTAACCATCAGAAATGAGGAAGCATCTTTTATGGTGTATGATTCTCTCATGAATCACATGAGCTTCTCGACGAGCGAAGAAGGTGAGCTGAGGCGTCAACATTTGGCAAAATGCACTGCTCAGCTGCTTGGCGTGCCACCTGGAGAAACTGTTACTCTTTACTGGGCCCTCTGCACCCAACAGATGGAGGAAAGCAATGCATGTGGCGCTCATGCCTGTCTGAATGCGGCAATGCTAGCTATGGATATGGACCCAGAAGCAAGAAAGATGCCCGATGATGATGAGGAGTGTAGAGCGATTCTACACAGGTTTAGTCAAGAGCCTGCGCTTTTCAGCATTGATCCGTCAAAATGTAGAGAGCTGCTAGAACATATGACAGAGTCGTGCCGGGAAACTGTCACTACTGACTTTTACGAAGGTGCAAAGAAAAACCTATATTTGGACTATGAGAACCGAACCCGCGTATACAAAGTGCCCTCAGACTGGGTAACGGAACACTTTAGCTTAGTGGCAGAGTCACTATCTGATGCAATGGCACTTCAATTAGAGCGAATGAAACCAACTCATGTAGACCAAGAGGAAGAAGTAGAAGATGAAGAGGTGGTTGAAGAAATGGAGGAAGGCAAGCATCTATTGAATGTGCGCAAGCTTACAAAACGACGTTTGAAAGATCTTAAGTCACCACTGGAGGAAGTGCCAGAAGCTGTCATCGACAATGTGATGATAAAGTTAGCGGATGAACGCAAGGGACAAGGCAGAAGCTACTGGTCTGATCCACAGAAACTGATGTATAGTGCACAGGCCAGTGTGGGTCTGGATGCATCTTCACATCAACGATTCCTGCAGTTAGTTCATGCTGGACCCAGTACACATATTTGTGTGCTTTCCAATTTGCTGGTGGCGGAGGAAAAAGTCTCTTCAAAAAATCCAATGGCCCTCTGCTACGACTCAAACTTTGCAAGGACCCTTCGAGGGCCTCAGTCGGCTGTGCACAAAGATCATCTGTTACAGTCAACCAGTCAACTGTACAAAAACAAGCTCGAAGTGGGTAATCGAGTGACGCTAAGATGGCCTGCCGGTGTACAGCAACAGAGCAGTCCTCAGGGGTCTGCTACGTTTGCATGTGCCAATGCGATTGCATTGGCCTCAGGAAAGGACCCACGATTCATTCTTTGGCCATCTGAGCAGGAACTGCGCATACAGTTAGAAAAATTTCTTTCCTTTGATGGCAGCAGTCAACATTTCATGCAATGTGGAACAGTTAAAGTCCGAAAGAAGTCAAATGGCAAAGAAGTCAAAGCGCAAATGGCATTCGTTGAGACAGTGGAGGACAAGGTTTACTGCCAGTCCTGTAAATCGACAAGTTATCGGGTTTCAGAACCTGGTCAACAGTCGTTCATCAGCTGTGACGCTTGCAACGCCTGGTATCATCACGATTGCGAAGAACTACCCGAAAGCGTAAAGGCTGTTCAGGAGCGCGATACCATCTCCTATATATGCAAAAAATGCATTAAAAAAAGACGCTATGAAGCACACTTAAAAGCGGATGCAACGCGCTTTAAAGAGCAACTGAAGACGACTACATGTGCCTCCGTTGTCAGTGGGGAACGCTTGACAGAATCGGTATGAAATGAATAGATGTACATGTATGTACATTACGTTCCATATGTACAGACGTGAACATGAGCAAACGTATGGAATGGATATATTATTGCTCTCTGTCATTTAGATTGTCAACGCTTATTGCGCCAGCTTGGTTGAAGGCGTGGAGAATGTCATAATGCTTGGCACCTTTTTCTTGCGCCTACCGCTGAAGGTTCTCGCAATCGTGGAAAAAGAAATAACTACGCAAGACGAAAGGACGAAGGCTACTGCATTACTCCAACCATTTATTGCGAGCAGAGCCCAAGACATACGTCAGCTGTTGTCCGAGAAGCCGACAACAAGCAAAATTATTATTCCGACGTGGTGTCCAGTGTTTGGCGGACACTACTACCTTTTGGTATGTATGCCCAAGTAAAAACTTTATGTGTGTACTGTACTCGGTTTATTTTTTTATTTATTTATTATTTATGAATGAGTGTTACCGTAGCCATGTCTCACTATTCTCAGTTCGGTGTAACACCCAGTATTTATTTATGATATATTTACAGGATGCAGATCTTTCTCGGCGGACGATTGAAATATTTAACAGTAAGGATACGACTTGGACCGCGTGTACATTCTCTGAGGAACCAATAGAAGGCGAAGAAGTGATACGCCTGTCTATAATAGACCTACGAACGAGGCCCTTCACTTACCAGCTGATGCTTATTCGGTAAGCAGCGAATGCTTCATAAAGTATTTATAAGTACAGTATGCGCGTGTACAGTATTTATGGCGTATATGTATGTACAGTAGGCTAATACATAGATACAGGTTTTTGATGGTAAATTCGTTTTAGTGACGCTTTACTGGAGGCGATTCCGTCAGAGGTTTCAGGCGGAAAGCAGTGGGAATTTTTGGTTAAGAAAGATGTGCCTCAACAGCGTAACGCCAACGATTGCGGTGTCTTCGTATGCACCTACGCCAAACAGATACTGAGCAACATGCGTCCCATCTATGGGCAGACATCGATGCCTTACTTTCGAAGGCTAATTATGAAGCATCTTGTTTGGACTGGTTGGAAAGAGGATGAGGCGTCCCAGCAGAGCCCGTCAAAGAGTCCGGAGAAGAAGCACAGTAAACAGGATGCTGGAACTGCCCTCTCCATCACTGGAGCGGTGCTGCTACGTTTTCTTGCAGGTGACTACCCAGGTAAATACGAGCACAATCGACCAACTGCTGCCGCTGTGCTCGGATACAGCAAAATGTGGAAGGAAAGTCATCTGAAAAGCGAGAGCGAAAATGTCGGTCCAATTCCGCTGTTGCAGCAACCGCGTCGCGCATTGCAGTCAGTTGTGGCAAAGCCGTTGCTGGGCCACGACCAAAAGCAGAAATTATTGCAAACCAAATCCAGTACCAGTACTGCTGCTGTCATGCTGGGAATGGGAACTGGCAATACTGTAGCCAATCAAGCACGACAGCTCATTTCGAGCAATACGGGTGCAAAAGTGGCAGAGTCGGCCACGTCTTCAAAGTTTGATTCGTATGGTGATATGTCAAATAAAGATATTTTGTAAAAATGTTACCGTATTGTAATTGCAGTTGTGCGTACTACCCTACGTATGTAACACTGCGTACATGCCACTCTGTACAGCATGTAAAATGCGTCAAAAGGAACTTTTACGTTTTCTGTTTGCGAAATCTGTTTACGTATGTATTGATAGGGCGGAGTAATGTGGGCGGAGTTTGATGATCACCTAACCAATCATTGAGCTCGTTCGTTTTGTTTCAAGGGTAAAATGCATGCGCGTCTGTCTGGATAAAATTCGTACGTCTGGCAGCCATAGAAAATATTTCACAGCGTAGACACATACAAACACGTGATGAAGGAAAAGCGCGCAGACGAAGGGCAGCTAACATTGTGTTTTCAACGTGAACGTGCAAATAATAATATATTAGTCGGTCTAGAAAATAATATTTCAGTCAGTTGAAAATAATATTTTAGTAATATTTTTTAGTTGGTCGCAGATCGATATGGAGCAGTTAACCAGAGTTATTTCTAATATTTTCACTGGCACTTCGACAAACTTTATTGACTCGCTCAATGCGTACTACTCCGCATATGGTTGCATCATTGCAGCAGTGATCATTGCCCTAAAACTGTACGCTGGTATGCCGATAAGCTGTGTGGTGCCGACTGAACAGTTAGCTTGGCAATTCTACATTGACCAGGTCTGCTTTTGGAATGGAACTGTTCTACTGACTGGGAGCAATCAGACGATTGGCAACAGACATCTTGGTTACTACCACTGGATTCCATTCATCCTGGCTTTGTTTGGACTCTGCTTTCACATTCCATCCCTGCTTTGGAGAATGGGAACGGCTTTCATCGGGTACAACATGGATTCAATTTTGAAGATGAGTTCGCTAACTCATAGTTGTCAGAGTGTGCAACAGCGGCGCGATCTGATCAATAGTATCAGCTATCAATTCTCAGCGATTGTAGATGGTACTGTTTCCGTTCCGTCAGCCACAAGAGGGATTTGGTTGGAGCGCGCGAGGAGCAGGATGAAGGCTAATGCTCTGTGTATTTGCTACTTCGGCTTTAAGGCAGTCGCTGTGCTGATGACTGTCATTCAGTTGCTGCTTCTGCGCTCCTTTATTGGCTTCGAAACTATTCTGCCTCCCGCAGGTCTTTTCCCGCTTATTTCAGCTTGCGAGTACTGGATATGGGATACGGACATGACATCTCTCAAGTACGGCGTTCACTGCGTTCTGCCAGCCAATCCCCTCGTCGGGAAAATTGTTCTGTCGTTGTGGATGTGGCTCTTGGTAATGTTGGCGCTGAACGTTGGCGAATTCTTTCGTGGAGTGGCCACTTTGCAGCGAGATCGTAGTGGCTTCACTTCTTGTTGGACCACGCTGTACACTGGTGCTGCTACGAACGATGTGCTTCTGGCCTACTCTTGCATTCGGTGGCAGTCCAATGACAGGGTGGCACGCGATGTGTTGAAGCACTGCTCACGACAGGGAAGCAGTGCCATGACCTTGGGCGCTCCTCCTTCTCCTCCACACTTTTGATTCTGGGCGTCGTTCTGGTGAAAGAATGATAGTGGATGCGGTGTTGCGATATACTGTACTACAGCGTAGTGTGCACTCGTGCACATTTAACTAAGGTATGTTTCTGTGTTTCTTCGGCTAAAAAAGGCAAAAGCAGTATGCTGTACGCTTTACGAATGACAATGTGTCAGCAAAAATGAATACAGTAGCACTACATACATACATACATACATACATACATACATACATACATACATACATACATACATACATACATACATACATACATACATACATACATAAATACATACTGTACATGGTAGTTTACGTACGTACGTACATATGAAATGCACCGTTTTAGTAAAATGCCAACTGCCAATCGAGCATCTGGCGAAAAGCACGCCTACTAGGCCAAAACGCTGGTAAATAAATGTTCATACATATTTTTTATGAGGGCGAGGTGCCCTGATCCGCTGCTGCTGCCGGGATTGCTTGGATGGGCCATATTGTCTTACATTCCTCTTTCGTTGATACTTTTCCTCATAGGCGCAACTTAAATGCCTCTGCTTTCTTCATTATTTACGATGGTCAGCAGGAAAGCCAAATAATGTATATGCTGAGGAGGAATACGTTTCCACCCCACAAATCTGTTTCTTCCTTTGACAAGTACTGTACCCGCCTTATTCACTACATTTTCTTTCCTGCGCACAAATCGGTTATAGTGTTATAACAACGAACGGAACCAATTGCTCCAGGTCCAGACATTGTCGGTTTATAGCGCTTCGAAAGAATTCTTGTTTACCAGTAGTATTACTTTGGCCGATGTAAAGTCAACCGAACGACAAACCGATGTTCAGATTTTGATTGTGTCTTTCGTTGCATATGCGTTCAATAATATTTATTTGTTGTTCTTTGTTTTTAGCCTTGATGAGCATTCACGTACGTGAAACGTGAAACGTGGAAGTATTAGTAAATAGGTAAAAATAATTTCACCATCTGCATATTTCTGGTTTGATCCCTTCTCATTTCAATCGCTTCATCATTTTCGGTGATGCTTGCACTGGCTAATCAGTTCTTACAGTTGGTGCAACTCCGACCCCTGCTAAACGTTGGGGCAGATTTTCGCACCGCAATCTATTGCCATCGGCTGCTTATGGTATTGGCATTATTAGTTGCCAGCAAAACATACATTGGATCAAGTTTGGAGTGTTGGTTGAAAGCCAATGATCCTCCTTCGGTGCAGACTTATGTTGAGTATGTCTGCTACTATTCTCCACTGCGCCATGGTGTGAACGCTAGCAAGAGCATTGACATGACTCGCAGTATGACCTGGTACCCTTGGGTCGCTGTGTTTGTCGCTCTGCAGGCTATAATGGTGTACACACCTTGCTGTCTACTCATGTATTTTGGAAGACATCTCAGTAAGTACGAAAGTGACACTTGATCATGCCATACCGAGAATTGTATATTTCTGCCTATCCTATCATGCCGATTAACTAAAGATGTACGTATTGTACGTACGTGCATAGCATACGTACACTGCTACTGTTTGTATGGTACGTACACGTAGAACTACATATAAACCAATGGTCCAAGTACAGTACTTACTTACAGTACAGTATAAATCCCTACATCCTACTACTATTTATGTCAATTTTTCCAGGGTTTGACTTGAACTCCATCGCTCAAGCAGTGGCTACTGGGAAAATGCTTGTCGGGGATGCCAGGGGGAAACTCATTGCATCACTAAGCACGCAATTTTTGGAAGACAACAAGAAAAGCTACCGTTTATCACCTATGGTCATCGTTTGGATCTGCAAAGTACTGTTTCTGCCCGTGACTGCAGTTCAACTAAAACTGATGGCGGTCTTCATTGATGCTGATATTAACTACCCATTCACTTTACTGTCAAACAACTTCAGCTCCATAGAAACGGAAATATTTCCCATCTTTGTTTTTTGTGACGTTTTATTCGAGCAACCGGGAGCGGGCATGGGTGAACGAACCGTCATGTGCGCCACAAGCATGAATGTCGTCCATGCGAAACTATTCGTCTTTCTGTGGTTATTCTTTGCTGCTCTATTCGCGTTTCTTTTGCTTGACATGGCAGCTTCGTATTTGAGAATTCTTGTCATTCAGCACAAACTGAGAAACACACTTCTAGCTAATTCGTCAGCCACTGTGATGCCAGAAGACTTTATTCATTACATTGGCAGATGCCGATGCCATTACCTCTACATAATTGCGATCCTGGATAGCAGCATTGCACGAGAGGTTATGTTGCATATGTATGCAACGTCGACTGTCACATTGACTCCTACAAGTATAGTGACTGAGTAGAACTGAACCTGAAATGAAGCTGAGGTTATCATTGAGAGTGTACGGTATAAGAGACCAATTGTTCACAGATCAGCTTGCAGCCGCCATGGCGCAAAAGGTTGGACCACCCCTTCGCAGATGCGGAATCGTGCGCAAAGGAATCTGTGATTTGTGGACCGTTTTAGTCCATTAATTTCAGAGGGGGTAATAAATGACCGCATGATTTAGCGTTTGGCCTAAATAACTTTTACCTCAAGTCAGCCTGGCCTAAATAACTTTTCCTCAGCTTGGCGCAAATAACTATGTTTCAGTTTCCGAGTGTTTTACGTACTGTATGCACACAGATACAAAATAAGGTACACAGTTCGCAGGCAGTAGGTACATCAGTATTGTGGTATTGTGACTGAAGTATTGTGCTGTACATGGTGACAATACAGTAGTAGGTAGTAGTGTGACTTTTACATTAGCCCAAAGAAAAACCCATTGAAATTCGGGAGTGAACATTAAGAGACGTTTTCTGTAAGGATTGAGAGTAGCCTGTAGTATAGGCGGAAGGGGGGTACTTTTTGTTAATCGAGATAATATGCCTATCAGATTCCCCATCAAAAACTGCATATGTTGATGAAGTTTTAGGAAAAAAATTTTTTCAGGAATCATCTATATATTGATGGGTAAAGGTGGGCAGGTCGCATTTTTGCCGTTTTTCAACGTTTTTAGCCATATTTCAGCAACCGCAGGGCTTAGAGGGCTACAATTTGGTACACACATACATCCCATAGGGACCCAAGTCTGGACCAATTTTGAGCCCAATCGGCCACCTGTGTGGTGAGATATAGCGTCACAAAGTGCATTTTTGCATATTTTGCACCTGTTGCAAATTTAGTTTTTTGAATACCACGGCGCGAATACATGCCCTGCACGGGGTAAAATTTTGACAGCAAGTAGAGAAGGGTTAGGCCTAAAAACTTTAGTACTACCGCAAAAAATCTCTATAATTGGAATTGGGACTACAGTCCTCTCGAATAGTGAAAAATACAGCAAAAATTTTCCCGCCTTTTTTATTTTTCAAGATAAATGAGCAATACCACTGAAACTTTTTTCTCGTAAGTAGCCTATCTTATGTAGAATTTGATGTAGATTTCAAAAATAAAATTGTTTTTTCCAAAAAAATTTAACCCTTACCCAAAATTCACAAAAATATACTACTTTTGCAAAATTATATGCTAGGGGTTAAATTTTTTGGGAAAAACAATTTTATTTTTGAAATCTACATCAAATTCTACATAAGATAGACTACTTGCGAGGAAAAAGTTTCAGTGGTATTGCTCATTTATCTTGAAAAATAAAAAAGGCGGGAAATTTTTTGCTGCATTTTTCACCATTCGGGAGGACTGTAGTCCCAATTCCAATTATAGAGATTTTTTGCGGTAGTACTAAAGTTTTTAGGCCTAACCCTTCTCTACTTGCTGTCAAAATTTTACCCCGTGCAGGGCATGTATTCGCGCCGTGGTATTCAAAAAACTAAATTTGCAACAGGTGCAAAATATGCAGAAATGCACGTTGTGACGCTATATCTCAACATACAGGTGGCCGATTGGGCTCAAAATTGGTCCAGACTTGGGTCCCTATGGGATGTATCCGTGTACCAAATTGTAGCCCTCTAAGCCCTGCGGTTGCTGAAATATGGCTAAAAACGTTGAAAAACGGCAAAAATGCGACCTGCCCACCTTTACCCATCAATATCTCGATGATGCCTGAACAAATTTTTTCCTAAAACTTCATCTACATATGAAGTTTTTGATGGGGAATCCGATAGGCATATTATCTCGATTTACAAAAAGTACCCCCCTTCCACGTACTATGCAACCGCTATAGAAAACGTCTCTTAAACGCACTACTATTGGGCAATATTGTGCATTGTGTATGTCCCAAATGCATGCCATAGCAGTACAGCACTGTATTGGCAAAGCATAAATTGGCGAAAGTTACGAAGTGACCGGTCCGTCTCAGTAAGTGCCGGTTTTAAGTTTTCTATGCAGCACTTATTCAGTAGTCTATGTCACTTAGCGCTCAGTAAGGTACCACCAATACAGCGTTACTTTGGCCGATAAGTGCCGAAGTGACCGGTCCGTCTCAGTAAGTGCCGGTTTTAAGTTTTCTATGCAGCACTTATTCAGTAGTCTATGTCACCAAGCGCTCACTAGTGCCTGGGCGGTAAGTGCCGGAGTGATCGGTCCGTCTCAGTAAGTGCACGAATGTGACCGGTCCGCCTCAGTAAGTGCCCGTATTAAGTAGTCTACGCAGCACTTAGCACTTAGCACTTAGCACTTACGCAATTCCAACGGGTACTTTTTGTTGTTTGGTTGTCTTTTACAAATGACCGAAAGAACCGCCGAATTTGCATACCTATTGGTCCGGAATCATCGTCTAAGCCAGCCAGATCGTCTTTTTCGCGTTTCAGAAATTCAGAAACTGGATCTTCTGCCATTTTTAGCCTCGTTTTGATGAGAAAAGCCTGAAAAACAAAGGCCTAACAACAAACAGCAATCACAAGAAAAACCAACACAACAATACAAAAAACAATAAAAATAAAATTTATCATTTTGCTGAACTTGTGTAGGAATGCACCAAGAAATGCAACCTTGCCGATTAAAATTTGCACTGAATAGCGGTTTATGCTGTAATTATAACCGTCTTCTGGCCACGTGACACAAAATATTCGGCGTATTTTCGTAAAATCCAAAGCGCGCAGTCTTGTTTTCTTTCTCTGAATTTGGCATTTAGCCAAAGGAAAGATCTCAAATTTGGAAGAATTTGATCAAGATGGAGGATTCTGAGACTGTGCCTAGTTTGGAGGATGTTTCCTGCCCAATTTGCTTGGAAATTCTCATAGAACCTGTCACCTTACCCTGCAAACATGAATTATGCATGCCGTGCTTCCATGAACATATTGATGTACGTAAGAGTGTGCAGCGCAATTTGTCCTTTGCTGTGCAATTTGGCATGATTATCTTGTGCAATTTGACCCATTTTGATGCAGGGCTATAGATTTATTTCTTGTTATTTGTTGCAAAATGTTGGGCCAAGCTGCAACTGCAAAATCCCATTTGCAAAGGCCCCACCCGGTATCGATGCCCTACCCTGTTTGGGTCATTGCCCGTGCTGCGTAATTTCCATGTACTTCTGCGGAATAGGAATACGTGCCGAGCCGAAACATCACATTCACGAATTCACAACCCAGGCTGCTATCCTTGCTGCTATCATAATACAAGCGAAACAATTCGATATTTTTGGGTGAACTCGTGACTTTGATGTTTCGGCTGGCAATAAGACTGAAAGCAATGGAAGGCTGATGGTCTGATGACGAGTTCACCAGACGTCCGTAACGGACGTCCGTCCAATCGTCAACCCGTAAGTGTTCGTCCGTCCGTCCGTTACAGACGTCTGGTGAACGCGGCATGAGAAGAAAAAGGCGACCTTGCGGCCACGCTCCATAATAACTCAACCCATGGATAATGCTCTTTAGTATGAATTCTGTGATGTTGCAGAAAGCCAGTCTACAATGTCCCACCTGTCGATGTCGTATCAGTAACTGGGCGAGAGAAGCAGCGAGGAAGCAGCAACTGATAAACCGCGACAAGTGGGACCTTATTCAGAAGCATTTCCCCCGTCAAGTGGCCCTGAGAAAAGGAACGTCGAGAAAAACGAGAAGTCAGGACAGTTTGCTTGGGGAATCGGGTAACACCAGTCGGGTGTTGGCCGAACCAGGCGAAATACACCAGGAATATCTGGATGAATGCAAGAAGGTTTGTGCTTTGCTTTAACTCCTTCCGGGATTCAAAGTCTCCGTTGCCAACTGGTTATGGAACCGTTGACAACCAACATATAGCAGTTGTCAACCGTTGCCATGGTTACGCACTTTTCTTATGTTGGTTGTCAACGGTTGCACAACTGCTATACGTTGGTTGTCAACGGTTGCACAACTCCTCCATATGTCGGTTGTCAACGGTTGCACAACCAGTTGGCAACGGAGACTTTGAATCCCGGGAGGAGTTAACACATACCCTGAGGAGGTGTCATTGTTGACAACACGAAACCAGATTTGTTGTCCGTTTGGGTCGGGTTGTTGTCCGTTTATATATGGGTTTGTCGGATTGTTGACGAACGGACAACAAACTGACAACAAAACGGACAACAAACCGAACCAACAAACGGACAACAAATCTGTTTTGTTTTGTCAACACTGACGCCTCCTCGTGATATGAGTTTTAACTCCTTCCATAGTGAGCTGGTCGTCTGGTCGCAAGGTGTCTGCCATGCTGTCTCTGGAAACAACAGTACGCTTGCTTTACACACGTGAGCAAACTGACTGTCAATTCACTGTACAGTACGGTATGTATTCGTTGAAGTTTAAGCCTGCTTGAGTACATGCTCAAAAGGCAAGAAGACAAAAGTTGAAGTTGCTGCTTGAAACTCAGCCGTGACTGCTTACCGTTACCACGTTTGTAAGCGTAGTGGCTATGGCCGTGGTTGATGCCAGGCTTATGGAGAGGGTTAACCCGCTCCGACATCTGTGACCCGCGGGCCTAGCGGGTCGCGGAATAGTATCAGAGCTGGTTAACCCCTTCCGTAATCTCAGGTGGCCGTCTGGCCGCAACATCCGCTTGCGGCTACCCAGAAAAACAGTGGCCATAGCCTAAGCCGGGGTGGCTTTAAAGGGTGTATGCGGCCATCTGAGATTATGGAAGGGGTTAACGACCTGGGCATTGTTTCTGGTAGACACAATTCATTTCTGACGTTGGTTTATGCGTTGGTGTTTGTATACAGGTGGAAGAAGAGAGAAGGCAGGAGCGAGAAAGAGAAGAGGAACTGAGTCGCTCTTTAATTTTGCGTCTTGAACAAGAAGAGCAACTTGCTCGACAACAGATAGAAGAAGGAGACGCGTTGATCGCTAGACGGCTACAGGTGGGGTGCTACGGGGTAAAACCGGCCATGGGAAAATCTGGTCACCTTAGTTTTAGGGCTGCCTATTTCAGCAACCAATGGACCGATCAAGACAAACATGATATCAATCGATTCCTTGAACTCTCCTATTTCAAATAAGCTGTTTGGTTTGTCATTTGCTAAAGCAGCACGTTCAAAGGAACAGGGAACTTAGGTGGCCGGGTTTACCACATGGCCGGGTTTACCCCACAGTACCCAAGTTCATACGGTATGGACCAGTTGCGTTGTCGCGATTAGGCTGGTCGATAGCAACCACGCGGTATTTTGCGAAAGTTTGGATCGGTGCCTGCGGGGTCGTCGACGTCATTCTTCTTTTCACTCTCTTCTTTTCCTCGCCAAGATGGCTAAACCACGTTGACATTCCCGTCGGCACCTTTCTAAGCTTACATGACTACCGCGGCGTCGTTATCGATCAACCCCATCGCGACAACGCAACTGGTCCATATATGGGGTAAAATCCATCCACCACTTGAGTTATTGTTTTGCGTGCTGCTATTTGCTCCAACTACCCCTAAACCCATCTGTGTCCTGAACTAAGTATGTACTACCCATGTATTCTTGAAACTTAGATTTGATCATTCGTTCATTATTTATTTTCAGTCCATGAATGACGTCGAATCTGAGCGCCAAAATTCAAATTTGCCGCCAAATCTACCTACCGACTCTTCGCCATTCGTTGTTCACACGAATCCAGAGGACATTTTCGGCTACGAACCGAGTCAAAAACCCGACAAGGCCTCAACCTCAAGCGCCCATCAACAACACAAAGATGGCAAAATCCTCTACTCCAAAGCGGACGTCAAGAAATTTGAAAAACTCGTGGCAGAAAACAAAGCTAACACCACTACGAAGACGGAGGGAAGTGGTAGAAAAGCGTGCGATGGAGGAGGATTAGTGGTGGAGAATAGTTTACCAAAGGACTGGCACGAAGGGGGTCCCGTATCTACGGTCACTGCACCGACATTGGGACAGGATGATGGCTATTTGTCTGACGACGATGTAAGGAAGTTTAAGGCTTCTGCTTTGTAGGGTACTGGCGGGAGTAAACCTTGCCACTTAAGGTCTCACACTATAGATCTCTGAGCCGTGGACTCCTAGACTACCAGAACATATAGATTACTGCGTGTAGTCGTACAACTCTTACTCGTACAATCCAAATTCCAGTTGTTTTCATCCGTCTTCTTCGTTTCAGTTCGCTGTTTTCGCTCCAGCCCGCGCGCCGCGCTCTGCTCGCTCGTTTGCGGTCGTCTATGTACATATGCATGGACAACTATATAAATGCGGTCCAGCTCTCTCCTGAGCCAACGAAAGCGAGTTGAGAGGAGATCAAGATATCGATGGATAGCTTGTTACACGATCTCTTTGACGCGTTATATAGCGCCTCTTGAAACGGTCTATTTGTAGCGCTATTCCTGATTGAAACGCTAACTTTTTCAAACACGTTTTTTATGGATAACTTTGCGTAGAGGCAACATAGAGAGGCGCCGAAGGTACCGATCGATTCCTCTCGTAAAGACGCGTTGAACGGTATGCCTCATGTTGGAAAATACCCAGCGGTTCCTTCGGAACACCCAAATCGCATGGTTTTTATGGTGTTCTTTGGCGTGTCGTACTGCGCCGAATACAGGAGCTTTGGCGTTGTAGTTTGGTGTACGTGTAGAGGAAGAATGATACTTTATTCACATTATGACGGATCACTTTTATCTTGCGTACAACGGCTACGACGAAGCCTCAAAGTTGGCTCCGGAACTATAGTGTGAGACATTAAGATCCTTTGAACTAGCTGTTTCAGCAAATATTGAAACAAATAGCGCATTTGAAAGAGCAGAGTTCAGGGAATCGATTGACATAATATTTGTCTCAATCGATCCATTGTTTGCTGAGATATGAGCCCAAAAACTTAGGTGGCCTGATATTCCCATGGCCGGGTTTACCCCACAGTACCCTATTCACTACTTGCGCTAAAAACTATGGGGGGGGGGGGGGGGGGGTCGCGAGGTACTAGGCTCTGTCAACGAATTGCGAAACAGTTGCGTTTGTTTTTTCTTACAGGATGACGTACAATTTGTGGAGGAAACCAGGCCTTCCAGCGTGCCCTCCGAACAACACCAGTCACGTGACCAATTTCTGACCACCGACCCACCTATCGACCTGTTGGCAGAGAGCCAGGACATCGTTCCCCCGTCTCAGCCAATCAGCTTCAAGCAGACCAGCGGTAGAATCCAAGAAAAGAAAGCTACCAATCAGAGGCGAGGACAAAGTCGAACCCTCCAATCAACGCCGTCGAAGGAGGGGGCGGAGTCTGCGACAGCCAATCACAGAGGCAGGAGATCGAGCAGCGTTGGCGGGGATCGAAACTCGGCCGATCATTGGCTGATGGAGGAAGCTCAGCAGCCAATGGGCATTGGAGAGGGGCGGAGTTTGAGGAGTTGTTCCGCGGAGCCGTTGCAACCTGGGGAGACGGGCAGCAAGGAGGTGGAGGGCAGGAAACGGCACAAGCTGAGCAGTGGAACGAAGGGCTTGTTCGGGAAGGAGTCCCCGGTGATTGAGGAGGAGCCAGCGACAGTGGAAAGTGTGCTAGGTATGTGAATTGAGAGGAGGGTAGGAGGGTGTTGTGACGTGCCGCGTTCCGTATGGCGATAGCCAGGCCCCGAAAAAGGGGGAGAGAAATAGGACCGAACGGGAATCGAAACCTCGAAAGGATTCTTGCTGGCCGTTTGCATTCATGGTAAAAGTGATGATGAACAATGGGTCAAACCAGGGTTACCGGGAATCGAACCCGCTACCCTCGGTCACAGCTGCGGACTTAGGCACCCCACCAGGGACCGGTCCGGGGTAATTTGGCTAAACTCGCCTTACATGCCTAGAATTAGTTTACGTACACTACTTACCTCGGACGCTATTGCCATACGTACGCAGTACGTAAACAGTCCGGGTTTACCCCATGCCCGCGTTTGCCCCGTGTCCGGGTTTATCGCACAGTACCCTATACCCTGTTCAGTGAAAGATATGATGGCTCTCTACAATTTTGCACGCTGCCGATATGAATTGGGTAAACTCGTGAACATGATGTTTCACTTTCTGCTGTAGACCCCGACTCCAGTTTGGCGGACGAGCCTCGCGCCCGCTTTCGACCAATCACCGTCGCTCCGGTGACTCCGCCCAAAAAGCGACCGGATGGGCGACCAATCAGAGCAGAGCCGCTCCGGATCGATCCAATCAGAACAGCCGCCGAAGCCCCGCCCCCTCCCCCTGCTGCTATGGGCGTTAAGAGGCGCCTATTGCCTTTAAGAGAGGAGAAGAGAGCTGGGAAAAGTTCTTCCAGCAGTTCATCAGGGAATAATTCATTGGAGAAAGAACTGAGCGGTCGGGAACCTGAATATTTCGGCAAGGTTTACAAGATGGACAAGAGGAAAAAAGTTATATCGTCTTCTGCGACTCGTGGCATTGTTGAAGATGAAGTGACTGAAGTTCCGGAGACTTTGGATGATGATTTTGAGGCGAGGGGACTGTTCGATTTGGTTGGAGAACCAGATAGTAAGAAAGAGGTAAAGAAGAAGAAAGAATCTTCGCAAAGTTTTCGACTACAATTGAGTCAAGCATTGGAGCCGTCGCCTCCTGGGAAAGAGGAGGCAGTTACCTCGGTTGAAGCAAGTTCTGGAGTGGACAAAAAGAAGAGAAAATTTGAGGGTAGCGAAGCAGTTACCGCGGCTGAATCCAGTCCTTCCAGTGGGAAGAAGAGGCAAGCAGAAGCTGTAAGAGGAAGAGGAATGGCAGTAACCTCGGCTGAAGCCACTGCTGCAGCTGGAAAAAGACAGAAGGCAAAGGCTACCGAAAGAAAAGTAGTTACCCCGGTTGAATCTACAGCTCTAAAGAAAAGGAAACTTGTTGAAGGAATTACCACGGCTGAAGCCACTGCTGTTCCTACTGAGAAAAGAGGGTCAAGGATTAGGAGGCCGTCGAAGAGAGTTACCTCGGTTGAAGCGCCTCCCACACCGGCCATTAGAAATAAGAAGGCGCAGGAGAGAGAAAAGGCAGTTACCACGACGGAATCTGGGAAAACAGTTGCCGGCAAAAAGGGAGTAACCTCGATGGAATCTATTGCGGCTCCTGTATATGAACCTGCTTTTATTCCGACGGAACCGGCAGTTGTGAAGAAGGCGAAAACAAAGAGAGTAACCGCGATGGAATCTACTGATGATAACAGTGCTGAGAGGAATATCTTTTCATCTATTGCAGCTGTTACAAAGAAACCAATAGCAGCAGCAGCTGTTGCAAAGAAGACAATAACAGCAGCGGCTTTTGCTACTAAAAATTCCAAAACTGACACTAAACCAATAGCAGCACCTCAATCTGAGGCGACACCAAGTGAGAGAGGCTTGAAGCAGATACCGACAAAACCACAGCCGCAAAAAGCTGATACTCGTGCCCCCAAAATGACAGAAAAGTCAGCAAAAACAAAACGACCAGCAGCGCCATCTGTCGTTGAAAAACAGAAACCAGAGCCACCTACCGGGAAACCTGAGAAACAGACTCCCGCAAAGGGAAAAGCCCCTAGCGGAAGAAAGGGGAAGCGTCAACCTTCAAATCGGGAAGAATCCTCTTCAATAGCAAGTCTGAGAAGAAAAACGCGCAGAGCTGAAGAAACGAAGACGGCTGAAGGATATCAGAAGACTGAGGAACATCAAGTTCACGGGGTTGCAGCTGGCACGAACAGAGCTGAAGCGAAGAAGAAAACGCCTGCAAAAGCAGCTGAGGCTAAAGCGAGTTCTGTGCGACATCAAGTTCACGGGTTTACTGCGACTGGTCAGGAGGGGGTGAAAATTGCCAAAGCGAAAATTGGCCGAAATCGCACGTTGAATTTGGAATTGCCTCAGCCGTTGATTGGTGCAGGGAAAGGGAAAAAAGGCAAGCTATTTGGTGGGAGGAAAGATAGGGCGGAAAAACAGGTAAAGGTTGAAGGTTACTATGGGGTAAACCCGGCCTGTTTACATGTGGGATACCATGGGGTAAACCTGGCCTGTTTTACTTGTGGGGTAAACTCAGTCGGTTTTACTTGTGTGGGGTAAACCCGGCCTATTCCCCGGATATTGTATCGAGAAGGAAATTTTGACAGATGTGCCAGGCAGGGAAGGGAATCGAACCCTTTGTCTCTCGCGTTTCAGAAGAGCGCCCTAACCATTGAACTACACACCTGGATGACCTCAGTCATACAATTTCCTCTTATTGTTTGTTGCTTTGATTTCGTGCTGCGTTTTTGCTGCTCAGGTGCCCGTGAGGATTTCCGTCACCTCTGATGCCCCAGAAACTTTGGATGTTGAGCTGGCTATTCGCCGAGTTCAGAAAAGGAAACCTCTACGGCCGGAAAAGGAGGAGATTCCTGTCTCTAAGCGTGACCTGGTCACAAAGAAGACAACTGCGAAGGTGCGACTGGATCATTCATTAGCTTTTTGAGCTGTTTGATGCCCCATTCACATCGGAGGCATGCGCTGGGCGTATAGGCTTGACGTGTCCATGGCTCTACCACATGCTAAGACATGATCAACCACTGTATGATATGTCATGTAGGCTATTTCCCGCATATCCTTCCATTGTGAATGAGCCATCGTGAACAGATTGAAATATAATCTGGACGGCAACAATCATACGCTGGGTTTGTTTTTACTGATCGATAATGCATCTAACGTGGAAGGTCTGAAGTGAATTACCATCTCTCTCTCGATTTGAGCGGTACAATTTTTACCATCCAATTTGGGAATTATGGCTCATTCACATCGAATGTGATTGAGCCATAGCTGTGATGAAAGTCAAGTTTGAAGCGTGAAATTCGTTTTCAGAAAAGCAAGCCTGCTAAAACGGCCGCGCCACAAAGAAACCGGCCCACCCAGGGCTCAGCAAGTACTGCACGTAGTTCTGGTCGTTTAACAGCGGTTGTTTCGAAGAAAGAGCCGTCTAGTCCCAGTGGTTCAGTGGTAGGTGGCGCTACGAAGGAAGGATCGATTCCCGCCGTGGCCAGCAAGAAGAAAGCTGCCGCATCTTCGTCCCGTTCTGGTGGCGCAGCGGCAGGAGGCGCGGGTAGAAAGAGTCGGGGTTCGATTCCTGCCTCTGCCACGTCCAATAAACAGAAAGCGACGTCAGCTGTTCGTCTCGGTGGCGCAGTGGTAGGCGGCGCGGCAAAGAAAGGACGGAGTTCGATTCCCGCCTCCTCATCCAGACAACCGAGTTCCGGTGGCGCAGTGGTGAGCGGCACGGCAAAGAAAGGCCGGAGTTCGATTCCCACCGGTAGAGCACTGACGGAAGATGAGAAACTTGCCGCTGAACTGCAGAAGCGATTTGATTTGGAAGCGAGAGGCGTGAATTTGAGCCGTATGAAAGGCGGACAAGATGAGTACAGCTTACGACGAAAAAGAAAATGATATGCAGTGTGTGTTTTTTTATTTGTTCATACTTTCGAGTCCGCTCTACTGTACAGTACTTACATACCTGCGTTCCTACCCCTTTGTAGTGTAGTGTGAGCTATAGAGTGAATGTTAGTATATGAGTGTTCTATACTAAGTGAAATTGATATTCCACATACTGTAGCCTTATACTTTATCACATATTGAGTGCAAAGTATAGAAGCAGGTAATTTTTTATTCGATTTTTTCAGGTTTGAAAGGTTGATTGAGTATGCCGGTTGTTATTTGGTGCGTTCGCGGTACGGTAGTTTTTCTGCAATTTGACATTACTTGCTTTGTGCATTTTATCGTCATCTCGATTTCCCAATTATTTTGGTTCCTTTACATACGTAGGCAATAGGCATGTGTGTTGTAGTACCACCTTATTGGTCAAATTTTGATTGTGTATGTGCGTGTGGTATGTGTGCGTATACTTTTAGCCAACAATTTGTTTGTATTATTTTGCTTTGCGTTGGCACATTTTGTGCAGAATTAACGTGCATAATACAGCGTCTGTAAAAAGCTTCTGTTTTGCAATTTTAGTGTTGATTTTTTATATCATCAAGCCATGAAATTAACCCAATAAACTGGAATAAAAATAGTCAAGCCCTCAAATACATGACATCGAAAAATTGTACCCGTCGTAAACAAAGAAATAAATGTTTTAGTCAGACATATTCTCGATCCTGGCCGAATTTCTCATTTTTGAGCTTGATTTCGTGTACGGCCAAATAAGTTTCTGCAGTTTCAAGATCCACTTCTTCGGTCGTATCCTCGTTTTCTTCTTCATCTGACAGTGAAATAACTGGGTTGAAAGCGGCGTTTGGATAACTGCTTATGGTTGTTGGTTGTTCAGATATGCTGCAAAAATGGAGCGTACTGTAGCGTCGTCAAAGAACGAAAACGTTTTAAATTTTGCATCTCACACATTGGGGCGCTACACACGAGTTCCGAGCGAATTAGGACCGACAGAAGTTCGGAGTGATTTCGTTTTGAACCGAAACGAACGTCAATGTTCTCACACGTCTCCGAATTACAAGCTCTGCTGTTCACACGCACCTTTGGAAAAACGGAGCGAGTTTGGTGCGAACTCGGAGATTTTTCAAGTTGAAGCATAGTCAGCGCTCCGAATTCGGAGTTCACGTGTGTGGAGCCCCATTGACAACAAAATGTTTTCTACGCCTGCATACCTGACTAAATTTGTCGACTGTGACGGCCTCAGCTGTCGAACTTGTTGCATCGATAGTAGTGGCTCTCCATCAAGTCTATCGTTTCTGTTGACAGCCACATGAGACAATTGATGACATGAACATGATGGACAAGGGTGTGGTCTGCCATTTGGCCATAAATTTTGGCCTCCATCTTGATCTGCTACCACATTCAGGGAGTTGGACATGGAATGGCTTTGCCCACGATACCGAGATGGTGGGTACAAGAGATCTAAAAAGTCGATAAAAAAGTTGATGATCGAGGGTGTACGGTATTTAGGTGCATACGATAGGATACTGTATTTTTGTTGCTTGGTAATATGTCCTCAGGTCCGCTGGAATATTTAGCAGGGAAGATTAGTCCGTGCTATACTGCCGGCGTTACGTCGAATCAGTATACGCGTTGTTTAGACCTGGAGCTCGCACAGTAGTAGCACAGACTAATCTTCCATGCTAAATAATAAATATTACAGCGAGCCTGAGTGTCTGGCTCTTGCTACGTACGTAGTTTTGAATGTAAGTTAAGTTTTATACCTGAGTTATTTTGTTGACACCTTGCACATTGGTTGGAAGCACAACTGTGACTGTGTGGTATATTAGAGGCTGAGCAACTATAGCTGGGAATTGCAGTGTATTTGTAGTCGTTGTTGTGATTGTTGTCGTTGTTGCCGCGAATTACAGATGTAACGCAATCAGAGACCATCACTAAAATTATTTTTTTAGATAAAACTGTTGCGTCGCGGTATTTTGTCCAGTACAAAACTATTTCTTTTGCGTTTTTTTCTTACCGCTGGCAGCAATAAAAAATCCGATGGAAAATATCAGTGTTACAATGCCCAAAACTCGAAAAGCTGATGAGGTAGAGCCGCCCGTTCCCAGTTCCGTAAATCCAAGAATTGTTAATGAAGCACCCACCACAACAAACACCACGAAAACAATAAACAACACAGTCTGCATCTTTCAGTCGATCAAATTATTATTATTCGCATCTGATTTGAACAACACAGAGAGGCTTCGTTTTGCACCTTTACGATGACAGAGCTCAGTCACTCTCATTCAAATGAAACGATCTTGCTTGCTAGTTGCTAGCCGTGAGCTACTTTTCATTCCATACAAAAACCGCGCCAAGCTTCTCCTCATTGTGCGGAGATTCTGTACTGGCTTCAACTGGCTTCATTCGTTTGTTTCGTATTAGCTAGCTTGAAGAACGTGTTTGTGGCCTTGTGGTTGCACGTGTTGGTATGCCCAATTTCGTTATGTAGAAATAGCGCGGCTGATTATATTGCTCAGTGATCGTTGAAGTATCGGGTGATATTTCTTAATTCAATATTGAGAATCTTCATAACTTCCGTGCTATACGTGTAGGCCTATGGTCAAGCTCAAACTTCGTTACCGTATTTAC
>JASAMW010006542.1:0-15632 GCA_030247985.1 Epsilonema sp. ZAB3_2
GACGAGTCTCCAGGAGTATCACTGGAGGACGCGGACTTGAGAGACCAACTGATGGAACAGGTACGCCAGCTTCAGGCTACAGATGAAACCATCATGGACATAATTGCGTTCAAACGCGATTATAAAATACCTGAAGATGAGA
This sequence comes from Epsilonema sp. ZAB3_2, assembly GCA_030247985.1. NCBI lineage: Eukaryota > Metazoa > Nematoda > Chromadorea > Desmodorida > Epsilonematidae > Epsilonema > Epsilonema sp. ZAB3_2. The sequence goes on from JASAMW010006542.1 coordinate 143, forward strand.
GTAGGGCAAATTGGTTGATAAAAATGGAGCACAAATTTCATGTAGTAGATGATGTTTTGTATTTTTCTGCATCATTGAATAAGCACGAACCGCTGATGAGAGTGTATGTTCCATCAGTACATCGAACTGAGTTGTTGCGTGAGCTCCATTGCAGACCCCTGGGAGGTCATCAAGGTAAAGATAAACTTGTTCGGTATGCCGAAAGGTTCTTTTATTGGCCTACCATGCGACAGGATATATGTACATTTTATGAGTCGTGTTTGGTGTGTGCGGCCCGAAAAGGCCAGGGCAGAAGAGATAAACCACGACTAAAACCAATCCCAGCTCCACTGAGGCCCATGGATCTAGTAGCCATGGATATAGTGACATTGCCAACTTCTGAATCTGGCAAAAAGTCGTGTTTAGTGGCGACAGACTTATGTACAGGGTTTGTCATGGCTAAAGCATTGAAGGATCAAACAGCTGAGACAGTACAACGTGCCATGATGAAAGTGGTCATTCCGTGGGGAGTTCCCAGAAAGTTATTGACTGACAGAGGCACTAATTTCACGTCTAAGCTGTACAAAGAAGTCTGCGCAGCTCTAGAAATAGAACAACTCTTTACGACAGCTTTCCACCCACAAGGGGATGGGCAAAGCGAACGCAGCAATAGGACAATTATCGACCTCATTGCAAAATGTTGTGATAAACGTGCAACAGACTGGGATGTACGGTTGCCAGTCTTGGTCAATGGATATAATTCGCAGGTGCAAACACGGACTGGATTCTCCCCGTTTCAAGCAATGATGGGACGGGACAGTTTTTTCCCACTGGAGAGTCCATTTGTTGCACCTGCAAGAATGATTTATGATGTTGATCTGTCTGATTCGCTCACTGAAACCAAACGTAATCTAAAATACGTATGGGACTCCATTGCTGAGAATTCGGCTAAAGAAAAAGCCCGACAGAAGGCTCAGCATGACAAATCTGCAAAAGAAGTGGACTGGAAAGTCGGTGACAAAGTTTGGGTTTATTCCCCAGATTTACAAAAGCACAAAAATTCACCGCGTTTTAGGGGACCTGCAAAGATTACGCATGTCACTGACACAAATGCCGTAGTGCGATATCTTATGCCTAACGGTGCGTACACACGCCCTAAATGGGTGCATCGAGATAAACTCTCGAAAGCAAAACCAGCAGCAGAAGAGGCAGTTTCATATGTGGGAGGAGACATACATGATCTTCCCTTACCTTCCATTACCGGCCATCGGCCAAAAGTCAACACATCAGCGGGCGCTGATGATTTTTTGGAGGAGGAGAAGGAGGAAGGGGAAGAGGAGAATGTGGAAGGGGGTAACCCAGGGATTTTTCGCGATTTTGATGACTCATCTGACTCATCTGTCCCTGACGATAATAGTCAGGGACGTAAGAAAGTTACGATAGCAAAGGGGCCTCCTACTAAATTTGCATACGACCCACAAACACCAACAAACTTGCCTCCGATGCGTAACAGCAATCGGAACGACACGAAAGAAGAGAAGAAACAAAACACAGCCGTGAGCGAGCGCCGCTCACAGCACGCAGGGAGAGCGGCAGCGTGTGCAGACAGCGCGCGGCCAAAGGAGAGAAGAGAGAGAGAGCAGCCGTTGGCTCGACAGAAAACAAAATACAGCTTGCGGTCTCAGCCAAAAGCGCCTGCAAGGATGGACTTATAATATTTCATCCTTTTTCATTGCCGGCGTGCAGTTTGTTTTGGCCCACCGGTAAAATTATTTTAGCAATAGATATTTTCTTTTCCTTTTCTTTATTTTTTGTTGCGCTCAAGTAAGACGTCGTCCAGACTTGTTTCGATTACTCACACAAGTCTAGGGTTATCCTATATCTTTCGAGTATTCAGTATTACGGCTCGAATGTGATGCGGAGGAGGCGATCCTAACCTCCTCCGAGCGCCTATCCTTCATCGTATACGTATGTACTATAAAAGGTATGTACATGTTACATCACTTCTCTGGTACATAGAAGTTCCAACAGTACATAGACTTACGGGTATAGTATTAGGCATCTACCTTTAAGATGGCCCATCTCTTAACAGTTGATTTGCCGGCTCAAACCACTCCGCTTGTCACTTGGCGCGAATGATTGAGTCTATAATTATACACGCTGTTCGTCGTGATGTTATGCTTGCGGAATTGATTCTTGCGAGTGTGTACGTACGTATGTACATTAGTATATACTGGCGCGTACTTCATTACTGTTATATTCAAATATACTGGATAACAGTGCTCTCATTCTTCCATTTCAGGATGGAGAGATAATTATTAAGACGAATGTGCTAATTGGGTGTGCGTTTGTTATAGATTAGTCAAGTGAAGTTTAGTCGAGCGAGAAAAGTCAACTGCAAATTTATTGGAATATTATTATTAGTTGGTACAAGTCAACTGTTGGAACACCACGGATCGAGCAAATACAAGCCGATTCGTGGCATATCGAGGACGAGGTCGGGGCCAGCAAGGAGACAGTTATTCGCCCCAGGCCTCTAGAGACACAAGGTGGGGGGAAGCCCCAGGATTGGCAGCTGAACGGGCTCAACGCATTCGCCAACGCCAACAAGCTGTCAGGGACGCGCACGCTGGACTCAGCAGGAGAGAGCGCGAAGACGTCAACTTCACGCAGGAACAACTACAGGCGACTGGTACTGAGTTAGCTGAGTTCGGTGGATGGACTCCACCGATATTTATGCGTATGAGTTCCGACTCTGAAATAGAGTCTAACGAAGACCCTGAAGACGGAGAGCAGGATATGGCGAAGGGTCAGAGGAAGAAGAAGGAGCAGGAGAGACGTAAGAATGTGCAGAAGGAGAAAAAGGACTCTGCTTCTGCTAGTCAGAGTACTGAAGAGAAAACTGGCGGAGCGGGGAAACTCCGACCAGAAGAAGACCCCACGCTCACGTTAGAGGAAACGTTAGCGGCGTTAGCAAAATCAGGGAAAAATACCAGTCCAACCCCGTCAGAAGAAAAAGCGCTTGACGAGGAGTTGGAACAGATGTCGAAAAAGGAAGAGCGACGTAGAGCCAAGATGGCGGCTGCTGAAGCGAAGAAAGCAGCCGCCCAAGGGGATGAAAAGGGTGCTGCCCAGGTTGAGAAAGAGTCAGAGGAGGTTACTCCTCCTCTGCAACCATCTGCTGAAAAAGAAAAAGACAGTATGGAGACAGCAGACGTAGGTACTCCTGCGTCTGCAACTGTAGACTCACAGGCCAAGGAGGAGGATATGGAAGCGGATGCTATACCTCATCCTGAGGTGAGTAAACAGGTAAGTAGTGGAGGCGAGAGAAATTTGCCTCCACCAGAAGTGACTAAAATCGGTAATGCACCTCCCATAGGGACATCCACTCCTGTTGAGGAGGACATGGAAGGTGTACAGGTGGCTGGAGGCGGCGAGAATTCACCGCCTCCAAAGAAAAAGTGGGATATTAGAACTGAGTGGGGTAAGCCACTAGCGTGGACGGGAAAGCATGGTCATGCCGGACTAGCACCATTTGAGCCGGATGATGATGCTGATGTTGAAATGATAGAGGAGGCGATTCCAAGTAAGCCTCCTCTAAGAGAAGACAACCCGCTATGGTGGCATGTGAAAGAGCAGAGTTATGTGAGAGCCTGCTCTAATTACCAACGGCATATGACTGAAGACCTCAAAGGTATAATGGCACATTATAAGATCCTGTTGGCAAGGAGTATGGCCATACATGGCAGGACTATTAGGCACGCTAACAATTACATGATTCACAAGTCTAGCGTGCAACTCACATTTTTGGCAAGGGGTACGTCACGTGGACACCTGTCGTACTTGCAACAGGCACGGTGTGAGGCAGCCGCAGCGTTGTGTGCTTACTGGAAGCAGTTGGGAGAAGCAGAGCGCACTGCCAGAGATCAAGCCATACGCTCTGTAAAGATTCTGGTCTGGTTAGAAGCTGCTTACATGCACAGCTTCAACACTCATATGATGGTAGGGTATAACCGCTTTGAGTTAGACAGACACTCAGAGTTCCTATTGATTATTTGCACGTGGGTGTGGCTCAACGACATTTGCCCGCGAGCTTTGATCTCTCACGTGTACGCGGATGGTTTACAGTATTTCTGGGAGAAGAAAGTGGCGGAAGAAGATTCCGTCCACTATCAGTTTGTGCCTAAGTGGAAGACGAACATCAACAGTACCGCACCAAACTTCGATGTGTCAGTTACACACATGGAAGAGGTAGCAAAGACAATACATCCGCCCTGTACAAAAGAAGAAGCTACAATTAGAGAGATGGCGTATGAGGGGTACGATTCGAGTGACAGGGTGTATGCGGTGCCGGTGGAGAACTACATAACTGCTCCCTGCAGGGAGGAGACCCCCGGCCATACCGAGCCGTTGTATTATGTCGCATTACCCCCTTGGCTGTTGCTGCCGGAGAGCAAAGAACTAGCCAAAATGGACCGAGTGCAGGCCACGCAAGAGATACAGAAAATCATGAAAGAAAAGATGCCGCACTTTGGTACAAAGGTTGGGACAGCAGCGGCCTTGCCTTACGTGAACTGTCAGGATTTGGATGGGTCTACAGCTCCACAGGAGTGGGACGGCACTCCTGTAAAGTCGGTATTGATGTGGCGTACGTACATGGGCACAGGAAATAACGCGGATTCGGTGACACACACAGCGATGAACAATTATCCGCTTCATCGCTACAGGAAAGTACAGAACTGCAGGAAGGAGGGGCCGGATTTCAGGCCGGAGACGTGCCCAGAGGGGGCATTGCCAGATTTGTGGTTCAAGGCGGTGGGGCCGAGACCTACCGTACAACCCTATGTGTCCAAGCCTCTGTTTGTTCGAAGTGAAGATGACAATCGGGCACGTACTTCCACACCACCAGGTTTTATTGACCTGGGGTACAGTCCAGGACGTTCGCAGGATCCGCCGGGTTACGCTAAAGGTCCCCACGTCCTTGCGCCGTCGCTGGGCGAAATTGGCCCAAGGTGGCAGTCTCCGGTGTTAGTCATACCGGATCGGGACAGTAAAGACATACTGTCATTTACGTACACAGTACCATATGGCGTATATCCGTACACAGCTCTCGCTGTACCGTATGAGCAGCAGAACTTGCGGAACCCCGTGGTATGCGACGGCGCGAGACGAATGCAACCGAGCGAGTTGGAGAAGCAGGACAAGGCCGCGTACAGGGAAGTGATGCATCACGAGCTGGGTGTGAGGCCGTATAACACAAACCTCGCCTTGGAAACACCAGCCGTAAAGGACGTGTATGGGACGAATACGCAGAAATACCTGCAAGATAAGATCTCACGGTGGATGACGTGTTGCAGAAGAGCCGTGCGCTATCACCGGCATTTGGCGACATCGGCACAGGACTTGCAGGTAGTGTGTGCAGATCTGGGGTTGGATTATGCGGACATCCACACCCCAAGTCAACTTCCTTTCACGCTCAAGCCGCCCTTGCCACCATCTGTATGGGTCTGCATAGGCGAACCTATCGAGACTGATTACAATTCTTGCACAGCTCTCGATACAAGGATTCCGTGGACGGTGATGGGTGGTGACATGCAGCCGGCGGATGATGTCCGACCGGCAAAATCGGGCGCCGCTCTTGGGACGTTACCCTGGGGTTGGAACAAAGCGATGCCAGCTACACTCATGCCTTACATTCAGCGCCACCCTCAGTTTAAAAATAGACAAGGTGGCCTCATCAAGATCAGCGAGTGGCATCGCGAGATTTTCGAGCCCCAACGTAGGGCGGGGTGTCGAAGGAGAGCAGAAGAATTAGCTGCCTTCTGCAATGTGAATCCGCCTCCGATGGAGGAGGAAGGCGAGATGGGGTACTACTCTACGTGGTACACATCTACGCTGAGTGATAAGAATGTGATGGTGGAGTTGAAGAGGTTGCAGATCAGGCACTTGGAAACTCAAGTGGAAATGTTTGAAGGGGAGACAACTTTCCACTATTTACTCAGGACACTGGCGCTCCAGAGGATAAAGTATCATCTGGAGCAAGAAGGCGCAAGTTTGTTTAAGACTGTCCAAGGGAAGCCGACTATTAAACAAGAGAGTCAAGCACTGAGATCGGCGGAAAAAGATCCAGAGTACCATAAACTCTCGGATCAAGACAAGAAGAAGTACGTGGAAGATAGGGCCCAGAGTATCATGGAGAGAAGGAAAGCCATTCAGGCCCAGCGTGCCACTTCGCGTCCTAGAGACATGTCTGCCAAACGAGTTACATTCGTGGGCCAAAACGACTCCACGAGCTCGAGTAGAAGTCACTCACAGAACAGAGGACATCAGGGTAGCTACAGGGGGCAGATGAGTCACACGCAGCCATCTGGAGCCGGAATGACACCGCGCTCTAGTTACAGTACTGTAGTGCAGGGGTACAATGCACCCGGACAACCAGCAGGCCGAGGTGTACAGAGTGCATCTGGACCGCAGCATTATATCCAGGATGCACAACCACGACCGCAACCTCAACCACAACCACAACCGCCTCCTCCTCGGCCACAGCAACATTCAGCTCAGAATGCACAGGGACAGGTGAGTCCAAGAACTCAGGAGTTGATGAAAGAAAACACTGAGCTGAAGGCTACCAATCAGCAATTGCTGACGTTGGTGAGCCAGCTGATGGCTGAGAGGGGTGTGCCTCCTCCTGGACAAGCTGGGTCCAGGAGTGTGTCTAGATCTAGGGATGACAGGGCCCTGGCGTCGTCACACCAGGGCCACCAGCAGCAAGACAGAGGCAGGCCGCTGACGAGACATTCGTCGGCGGCACAAGGGGGTAGATATGCTGATGCGAGTCGGAGAACCCATAGGCATTCTCCGTATAGCCTTTCTCCACAACATCAGCCTACACCGGAGGTGGTCCCACAACCGCCAAGCGCACCCCCGCTACAGACATTGCCACCTCCGGGCATACCGATTGGGGACGATTTGGAAAGACTGGTCATGCAGGACAATCTGGCGGATGCATCTAATGGCTATAATGTGGGTTTTATGGCCACACTCTCTACGGATCGCATGTTCAGATATGCGGTGTATGTGTATTTGACAGGTCAGCCTGTTAACCTCAGAGTGGACTCGTTTTTCAATTCGTGGGAGGCGTCGAGGGAATATCGCTCCCATGCGCAGAATTTTCCGCCACCCACGCATCACCGGGTATTGATTCACAGGGATAAAATGCCCGGATCAGATCGAGAAGCCATGGAGGTGAGAGATGTGCCGAAAAATGACAGCACTGATTCTGGTCTGTTGTTGGTGCGTTTTGTGTTGCTGCCGCCATCTCAAGGTCAGAGTGGGGCATTGCAGGCGACACATAGCGGTTCGGCAGGGGCTATGAACGTGCAGATGGATACCTCAGCAAGTCCATCTGCAAGTGTGGTGAGTACTGGACAAGCGGCGACTTTAACACAAGCGCCGCCACAACTTTCTGTTGCGCCGACTGGAGGAGGAGTTCAACCGACATTTGTATCGCCTCCTATGGCACCTCACGCCATAGGAGCACAGCAACAGCCCACACAGGGGGCAGGTCAGATGTACTATCCACAGCCTACCCAGCCGATGGCGAATATCCAAGGCCATCAGCAACAACAACAGTCGGTACAGTGGTATTACGACCCCACTACCAGTCAGCCTACTTGGCCGTGGGTTCAACAACCCCCGGCTCTTCCAATGAGAGCCAGTCACAATCAGCAGGCTGGCTGGTACCCAATGCAACCACAACAGCAGCAGAGTCAGATGCCTCCGCTGCAAGGGCCAAATTGGCCGGGTCAGAGTCAGCAGTGAGACTAAAGACAGCTCACTGCAAAAAAAAAAAAAATTAAGGCTGTATAATGCAGAAAGCAGATGATGCTATTGCACGGATGTGTACTCACATGCGTGTATGCTTAGCGACAGTATAAACATACTGTCGCTATTTTTAGGAAAATGCATAGGCTAGTTAGGTGCTAGGCTAATACCAGGGTAGTAAATCCTGGTATATAATCTCCGCGGAGCGATGCAACGGACCATGGCGGAAGGAGCTGGCGTCGTCGGGAGCAAGAAGAAGCGAAGCCAGCGTACGTATTTGAGCCACCAGCAACTCCGAGTACTGCATCGACTGTATGAAGAAAGAGCATACGGTATGTACTGTATTGTGTGTGTAAGCCCCGCACGCATCAGGCTGGAAGTGAAGAGAGAAGCCCTGGTGGACAGGCATTAGCTGAGCCCTAAGGGCTGAAGAAAATTACAGCCGGCTTCCTGTTACTTCCATCCCGCTGCTGGAGACTTGAAGGCCGCCGAACGGGCGAAGAACTGTGCAAGGGCCGGATCAGGCGACCGGATAGGAATTGATCCAGGCAGCACGTGTAATTGTGCAGAAGAGCGCAGACGACAGTCCCGCGCTAATCAAGAAGTCCATGCCGGACTTGGGATGACGAAGCGGCGACGACGCGTAGAAGCATCCGCCCCGCCCTAAATCGACATGTCACGGGACTTGTATGGAGGCGGGAGTGGATTGGCTGGATGCAGCGGCAAGCTGAATAAGCCGGACTGCTACGATTGGTGGATGCACGTCGCCGATTGGACAAGACGGACGGCGTGCGGGGCGAGAAGAAAAGATATTTTGTTTTTCTAATCAGTTTGGTGATATCTGATGACGGAGTAAAGCTGGTGGCATTTCGAAACCTGTGAGCGTGTTTATTGAAAATCATCAAAAGCCTAAAGGCGCCTTGTTCATCAAGGATATTATCATCACATATTTTTCCACAACTGTATTTGTATAATTCCTGTGTGTATTTTGCCTGGCTATCTTCCTCTTTGGCGGATTTGGAAATTGCTATCTATTTCCGTTGGAACTTTGGCAGTTGGATTCAACTGAATCATCCTGCAACAAGTGAGCAGCTTGGATTCTGGGGCTTGGCGTTTCCTGGTGATCACAGTGGCCAAGTCTCAACTATCTAACTAAATGCGGTCCAGGTCTCTCCTGGGCCAACGAAAGCGAGTTGAGAGGAGATCGAGGTATTCAGATTGGTGCAGTGGTTAGCGAGCTACGTGCTCTCAAGCTGAGATTCTGGCTCACTGATCAGTACTTTGCCTGTAACTCAAGAATGACGCAACGTAGAGGGATGGGACTTGGCGCGTTTTGCATCATTTTTTATGCTCTATCTAATGATGTGTGTGGCCTTACCCCGAATTTTCCGCGCAAAGTTCCCCTTTAAGGAGAAACTTTGGGTGGAAGTTTGAGATAAGCCTGCATGCATCATTCGATAGAGCATAAAAAATGCTGCAAAACGCACCCAGTCCCATATCCCTCTATGTTTCATCGTTCTTGAGTTTATAGGCAAAAACTGATCAGTGAACAGGAAACAACTTGAATGTGCTAAACTGCCCAAAGACACGCATTTTTTGGCTTCCCATTCCACAGGAAGTTAAGATACAGCAAAACTTTATACAACAAAAATGTAGAACTCAATACGGAGCACACGGTGGTAGTAAAAGAATTCTGATCAGTGCAATGGTTAGCGAGCGTGTACAAATTACGTCAGGTGGTAGGGGAGGGGGGACCCCCCCCCCCCCTCCCACTGGCCCAGCCTCTGACGTCAGTCTGATGGGGGGGGGGGGGGGGGGGGGATCGGCGCTCAGATCAATATTCTGACGCTGACGGGCATTACGTACGAACATACATACACTGCACATTACAGTACATATACATTACTGTACATACATACTACATTACTTAGGTATGCGGTTCGCGGTCACTTCGTTGCGGTTTTTTTCGTTGCGGACATTTCGTTGCGGACCTTTCGTTGCCGCGGTCACGTCGTTGCGAGAACTTTCGTTGCGGTCACTTCGTTGCGGTTTTTTTCGTTGCGGACATTTCGTTGCGGCCGTCCTCTGGTCATTTCGTTGCGAGAACTTTCGTTGCGGGTATTTTCGTTGCAGGTCATTTCGTTGCCGGTCTAGATTTGGTCATTTGGTAGTGAGTACTTTCGTTGCCGTTCATTTCGTTGCGAGATTTACCTAAGCCTAAGCCTAAGCCTAGCCTGCAACGAAGTGAATGGCAACGAAAGTACTCACTACCAACTGACCAAATCAAGACCGGCAACGAAATGGCCGGCAACGAAATGACCGGCAACGAAAGTTCTCGCAACGAAATGACCAGAGGATGGCCGCAACGAAATGTCCGCAACGAAAAAAACCGCAACGAAGTGACCGCAACGAAAGTTCTCGCAACAAAGTGATCACCGCCGCAACGAAGTGACCGGCTACCAAGTGACCGTATCCCAGTTATGCATGCATGCATTCATACATACGCAAGTACTTAGTATAACTACCTGGTGTCACCACCTCTGATGCTGACGGGGGGGGGGGGGGGGGGGTACAGCCTTTGGGCCAATTCTGACGCTATTCTGACAGTCGGGGGGAGGGGGTACCCATCCATTTCGGCTTAAAACCACCTGACGTAATTTGTACACGCTCCCTTAGCGAGCTATGTGCTCTCAGGTTGAGTTTCCCATTCACTGATCAGTTTTTGCATGTAACTCAAGAATGATGCAATATAGAGGGATGGGACTTGGTGCGTTTTGCAGCATTTCTCATGCTCTATCGAATGATGCATATGCAGGCTTACCTCGAACTTTCCGCCCAAAGTTCCCCTTTAAAGTAGAATAAAGGGATAATTCAGCAGGCATTATTTATCTCCGGTTCTAGCAACCATAGAGCAAAGTGGTCAAAAACTCCATGGCTAAATAATAACTGCATTGACAAAAAAACAAGACTGCTTCTGGCTATGTATCCTCTGTGTTGAGAAATCGCCGATTTTGTTCAGTACTAAAATCGGTGACATCGGCATAGAACACTGGGCAAGAACGTCGTGGTTTAGCGCTGCCAATTATCTACACAATTTCAGTACAAATGGAATTTTGCGATGCTCTAGTCACAGACGTCGGCCTGATGTCAGCTGGGAGTATTTTAGCACACCCCCACCCACCCCCTCACATAACCCCACGCAGTTCCCCAGATTTTGAAAAGTTGAATGATACCCCAAACACACCCCCAAGAAATAAAATCAACATACCCCCACTCGTACCCCCAGTCTATGATTTTCTGCTCGTGTTTTTTGGGGGTATGTTACAGACTATTTCTTTTTGGGTGTATGCTGGAAATTCTGGGGGTGTCAGGAAAAAATTTTTCCTGGGGATGTGGCAGCCCCCACTTTTCTGCTCCAGCATAACCCCACTGACAGACCCCCACCCTGGAAACCGTGCCGATGTCTGTCTAGATGCAAGCGGTTTTTTATTGTCAATGCGGTTTCTGTAAACGGGGAAATTTTCGGACATGCTGTAAACTGCGGCCCTTATCATTATGCATTAGCGTGTGTTGTACGTACTACGTACACCCATACAGTACTGTGCGTGTGCATAGCCCGCATACAGCCATAGCCGCTGTGCGTACACGCACATTGAGGTCAGGCATCTGTCCGAAAATGTTGAAAAAGCCTTCTGTCCGAAAAAAACCGTCCGAAAATATCCCCGTTTACAGTATTATTTAGCCATGGGGTTTTTGACCGCGTTGCTCTACGGTTGCTAGAACTGAAGATAAATAATGCCTGCCGAATGATCCTTCTCTCTACTTTAGTGAAAGCTTGGATCAGTAGTGGGCTACACACGTGGTGAGTAAACTCACGGTGAATTCGACGGTGAGTTTGAACTTCGAGTTTTATTTTTCGTGTAGAGCATCCTCACTTGTTCCCAAGCGCAAAATTTTTCTCACGTGTTCACACGACGGTGAGTTTCAAACTCACGGTGTACTCACCGGCCTCCCTATGCTTCATCGCATACGTACGGGGAATTCCCCGTGAGTTTACTCGCTCCGTGTGTAGCGCACTAGTGTCTGCTGTTATGGCCCAAAATTACCCCGGCACCCTGAACTCAGCAGCAATGAATGAATGAGGACAACAACTGGCCTGTTCAATTTATGAATATGTTCTTGCCAGACCATAGCCCATAAAAAATTCAGCAGCAACGAATAAATGAGCACAACTGACCTGTTCAAGCAATTACAATATGTTCTTGTCTTTCATGCAATGACCAATAATAAATATCTACTATTCAAGGAAGAGTCACCGGACACTTGTTTCTTCTTCTCTGGTGATACCAATGTTCGCAAAATGGCATTCCTGCTTCTGTTTCTTATTTCCTTGGCGATTGTTGAGTGATCTTGTCAACACGTGGATTCTCCCAGGATGAGGATACTACCTTATGTCGAAGAGCCAAATGTCTGCAAAACATGTACAGAGTGTCCCAAAATAAACCGGCCACCTTTCCGTGCATGTAACTCTGGAACGACACTTGAGATTTTCATGAGGTTTTTTTATTTTGTAGTCAAGGCTTCAACTGAGATCTGTACAAAATTTCAGCTATTTGGTCCACATACTTCGGAAATTACGACGGTTTGAATCTCGAAGTTCAAAATCGACGTTTTTCTTCAGTATGGAGAAAAATTCGGCCTTAATTTTTCAAGATACCCTGTTCCATGCCTTTGCTATCGTGGAATTGGGGTTACTGCATAAAGATTCACGTTTCCTAGCATTTTGGGACTTCTTTTTCTTGACGAGACTAATTATATCTTGGACCCATGCACAAAAAACCACTAAATCGGCACTACCAGTTAGAAAAACCCTCGTTTTTGACCACCGGAGAAAGAAGGTGTTTGAGCACCTTCTACTGGGCGTACGAAGCTAAAATTCTGTACAGATCTCAGTTGAAGCATTGGCTACAAAATAAAAAAAACCGCATGCAAATCTCAAGTGTCGTTCCAGAGTTACATGCCCGGAAAGGTGGCCGGTTTATTTTGGGACACCCTGTACTTTTATGCCTTATTGACCAGTTACGCTAAGACTTTGGGTGGTCACGCACGACTCACGAGGCGACCCTGTATAATGCAGTTTTAAAAGTTTAGATCAGTAAACAGCAACAAACGCCTCTCGTTGCAAGCAAACTCACCAATGGCTTAGCACAGAGACTGGCTTGAGTCCTGACATCGGCCGAAATGAGCAGTTCAGTCGAGATTTGACCAGAATTGACTGGTAACAGCTCAAAAGAGGAAGCGCTCCCAGATCCCACTTGAATCGCAACCTGAACCAATCAAGAAAGCACGTTTAACACCTACCCCGACCTGGCGTCATTGTTGGCAACAATTCATTCATTTGTTGTCCGTTTTTATATGGGTGACGGTGTTGTCTGTTTTGTTGTGGTTCGTCAACACCCCTATAAAAACGGACAACATACAAGAAAACGCAACAAAACCGACAACAAATGAACAAAGTTGTTGCCAACAATGACGCCAGGTCGGAGTATGTGTTAAAACACGTGAAAACGTACGACAAATGCCAGAAAGGCGAGAACACTTCAGTTGGCCATGGGCAAGAGATGAAAGGGGTAAGGGGAATATTCAGATAAGTTTCATGCCACGTTCACAAGACAAGACGGATGTACTTCTGTACGTCCTTCATGTCTGTATATCCGACGTGCTACATCTGGATCTGACGTATGTACATACCTACGTATGTACCTACATCGGATGTAGGTACGTCGGACCTAGCACAGCGGACTGTCATGTGAATGCGGCATTACCCTGCAGCGCTCAACGTATGTAAACATGCCAGGAATATACTTGCACTTACGCACAAAGCCATTCCAGTGCGCAGGCATAACGTCGAGTACTAATACTGATGGCTGTGCATAAAAGCAAAAGAACGCGGGTATACTAAAAGGCGGACGCGGACATGAACGCTGCACTAAAAGGTGGACGCGGACGTGGTCGCCATACTAAAAGGCGGACGCCAATTTCAACAGCTATGCTCACGTCTGCCCTGCGGACGCTGTACTAAAAGGCGGACGCTTAAAAATCGGACGCCTGTTACAAAAACGCGTCTGCGTCCGCCGTTTGGTAAACGAAGCATTCATAAAGGCCTGCCATAATCGATCGCTAATGAATACTCTGATATGTCTGATGTGTGTCCATGCCAAGTCAGATGCCAAATGTACAACAGTGTTGCCAAATGTGTTTACAGTGCTGCCAGATGTGATAGTGTTTCCTTCCAGATACATGAAAATGCTGCCAGATGGGCCTGTTTTGCCAGCTCTTAACTGTGTTGGTGAAAGAAGGTTGAAAGTTGTACCTACATATCTGCAATAAAAGTCTACCATAATCCGAGGTTGATTTCTTCTATGGCAGATGTGGGCACACCTTTTGTAGTAGGCGTCCGCTTTTTGCGCGTCCGCATTTTAGTGCAGCGTCCGCCTTTTATGCGTCCGCCTTTTAGTACGGCGTCCGCGTCCGCGTCCACCTTTTACTACAGCGTCCACGTCCGTGTCCGCCTTTTAGTATGACCCAAAGTACGCTTGGCCGCTTTTTATTGGCCGTCATACAACAGCCCACAATCCACTTTGGTCCCACCCTCGCTTCTGCCACTAGCTGTGATGGGTCCCGTAACGAATGCGTCTAAAAGATTACGGTAACGACGCGCTCTTCGTTTCTTCGTTTCGTTTTTTCTTCTTCTGCTCGCTGCGCGCTTTCGTCGCTGGTCGTTACCGTTACCTTTTAGACGCATTCGTTACGGGACCCATCACAGCTAGTGGCAGAACGCGAGGGTGGGTCCAGCGTGGATCCAGGTAAATAAATAACAATCGCATGGCATACCTACATCGCCGCCGACGCATGAAAACTGCTGCCGATTTGAACGTTGATCCACAGATAGCAGCACATAGCGCGTTTTTTTCAGGAACTTTCACTCCAATGACTGCGGTGTGGTGCAATGATGCGCAGTTCCGAAAAAATGGCAGCGAAATTAGGAATGAAGGTTCAGCCGTCGACAGCCTCGATTCAGCCAGCGAAAGCCTTGACGGTGCCGCGGTGAGCTGATGATGCTCGGCGCCTGCAAGCAAAAAAAAGAAGCGGATGTCAATAGCGAATCATCCTCCTCCGCCTCCGTTAGGCAGAAATGAGCACGACAATCAGTACGTACAGAGGTGAAAAGAGGCAGTAGGCCCCTTGACTTACGGCAGCCGCTGTTGTCGGGATGGCGCTGGTTTGTTTGTTCCTGTGGAGAATTCACGCTTGGATTGCTGATTCAGCCGGCGAAGGCCTCGACGGTGCCGCGGTGAGCGGAAGCTTGGCGCCCGCAAGCAAAAGAGAAGCGGATGTCAGTAGCGAATTATCCTCCTCCGCCTCTGTTGCGCAGAAGTGAGCACGACAAGCAGTAAAGTACGGAGGGAGGCGAAAAGAGACTTCCTTCTCATGAGTTTGCGAAATCACTGTTCTTTTTCTCCTTTTCTCAAACATTTTACTGGCTCTATCATTCGTTTCCTTCTTTTTCCTTTTCTTTTTCTTTTTCTTTTCAGGTGTAGGTCTGCTAACAAACACGCGTGGTTTAGTACATTAGTTGGGAATTGCTTAGTTGGCCGTCCTTAGTTGGAACGCGGGCTCCTGAGTA
>JASAMW010006543.1:0-25091 GCA_030247985.1 Epsilonema sp. ZAB3_2
ACGGCGCCTAGCGTCAGCGTAGCGGCTGCTTGATTAAGCGTATCCGCTACACTGTCAGTAGGCACCTGTGTCTTCAGGAACTTTTCTTTCTGAGCTTTGGTCATCAAGACGGCAGAAATTCCTTCCACTGGCGGCGCACGTTCCAAAGCTTCCAGAGCCAATTCACAAAGTTCTGCTGCGTTCTGATCGTCGGCAACAGCTGGCTGTCCAGTCAGGCAGCAGGCGACTTCTTCTGGGGTAAAGAGGGCTCTGGGCGTCGGAAAACTGTCCCACTGCTCTCCTCCTTGTATTCGCAGAAACCAGTCTTCCAAGCTGAGAACTGGCGTCTCTGATTCTGCTTTGATTCTGGCGGACTCTCCTCTCTTCAATGAGGCGTCGATTGTACCCAATTCATTCAAGGCGGGAAACCATGGTCCAATCGATGGATATCTCGGTCAATGTTGAGCTGATGGTAGGCGGAGGCAGTCATCCCTCTCAATTGCTCCCGTCGGCGTCTATTGAAAGGTAGGCGTATCGTTGAGTAGGCGTGGCATCGTCGATCAACCAAAAGTAGAGCAGCATCCTCTTCCTAGGTGGAGAGCTTTCGTATCTTTTGGACGGGGTGCGCTTACCTCTTCTGGCCACGAAAGATCGAGGCTAAGCATGGTCGTATCCAGTCGATCCCTTCGTCGACGGCCCGTAACTTCCAGCGCTTCATTCATCAGGAAATATTGGCATAGATCCTGTCATGGGATGGTGGAAGATATTTGGCTGTCAGCGGAGAACACTGAACAGCTCTCAAGTAGCAGATCTGTCCACAAGTCAACGCTTTTCTGTAGCTCGGCGGCACCAGTACATCCTCTACACGTCGAAGCAACTGATAGTATTCCACGACGATCATCATCAAGCCATTGTAGACATCGAAGTCGAAGCGCTGGCTCTCTTAGAACTTCTGGGCAAGCTCGGTGATTGAGTCCGATTTCTTCCTCTGTCAGCTCGGCGAACAATCCAGAGTTGTAGCCGTAGGTGAACTTCACATACTGGCCCTTGTTCTTCTTTTTCAGGAGTTCTTGCTGGAGTTCGTAGGCGCGCTTCTTAGTCGACTGCATCCATTCCAGGTGTGTCGATCTCTTTCTTGTGCCGCCGATAGACGGTAACATCAGTCGGCGTCTTGGCGAACATCCAACATTGATAGCGCTGCTCCTTCTCCTGCTGAGTCAGGTCGCAAACAGTTGGGTGTGACTGATCTCGTCGCGAATCACCAGGAATAGGAGTGGGCGGCGGTGATGGCGATGGCGTTCCAGGCGAGGCCATGGTCAGCACCAAGGACAATAGGCAGCAGATGTACGTAGCCACTGTCAGCACTAGATACGGTAGTTGTTGGTAGGCCACTGCTGGGGTCGATCTGGTACAAAAGTCTAGAAAAAGGCAGGATAAGCAAACATACGAAGCAACTGCTCAGCAAGGCAAGAGAAAGAACAATGGTTTGGGCTACGTCGAGCCTCTAAAACCCGAAAGATGAATTAGCAACCGGAAATAAAATGTTTTAGTACGGTTATGGCATGCGGAAATAAAAATAATTGTACATTTCCTCAAGATATGTAGATAGTACACTAATATGGCAGAAAATGTAAAATAACTACTGCTTCCTACTTCCCTTTCTAAATAACCCAAAAAAGGAATCGCCCTCGATTCTATGGCGTAAGGGAAGATACATAAAAATGCGTTCTGGCGGCGGGCTCGGTCTGGCAAGTAAATTGCATGACCTTACCGGCAGCTAGAATTGCATGATGTACGTATGCATATGCACGTATATATACATATGACGTATATGTACATGTCGATATAATAATTGTACATATGTCGAAATAATGTGTATGGCGGCAAATTAAAATTGTTGGCACATATGCATGTACTAACAATAAATATGCACGTACGTAAGTCGAAAACAATTAGCGGTGGCAAAATTACGTAATCTACTTGTACTTATGCATGTGAATTGGTGTAGAAGGAAATAAAATATGATGTACGCACGTTGTGATAATAGCTACTTACGATATGTATTGTCATAATAGATTATGGATGCATACGGTAAAGATTTACACTGTGTTGTAGCTATTACGTACACCTAGGCAGATTATAGACTACTTACGTCAATACTACTATGTAAATACATGCCTATTCTAGCGAACTATCTATGTAGGCGGCTTACATAGTATAGGTACATAAATAGTAGTCAAGCATATACTTAAAGCATGCATGTCGATTAGCTGTATTTTTAGTATCATGCAATACCTATATTACTAGACCTTGCCGTATTCTTCTCTTTACAGGAACAGCTGAGCCGTGCGCTTGCCGTGAGGGAGCTGGCAAAGCAACCTTTGCCCTTCTTCTGTCTCCGTGTCGGCTTCTGTCAATCCTGGCGGCGGTTCCATGTATTGAGAGGCAACGTCTTCTGTCGGCTTAACCACTTCCCAATATTCTTCGAACGTAGCCGGAGTTCTGTCGAGGAGCGCCATGAGGCGGCACTGAGCATACGTTGGCGTTATTTCGAACTGCTTGTAGCTGGAAGTCTGATGATGCGTTGTCGAATGTGACCTGTCGTACGCCATAAGGACAGTAGGGGTAAATGAACGCCAGGGTGGCGAACAACCCTCGTAGTTTGAAAAGATGTCGGAGACGATGGGTAACGAAGCTCTTTGTAGGTCAAATTCCAACTTTAGCACACATTCTTCCGGTATGTACCATAAGTACGTGGGTAAAGTTGCGAACATGTCCCACATAGCTACTATTTCCGTCAACCCTACTAATCCACGCAGCTTCTCGAAGTCGCGCACCATTCCAAAACTCAGTCGATCCATGGCGGTGACTCCATTGGGTAGCTGCACTGCCATAGCTTCTTCTTCGTTGTCGGGTACGATGACGGTGTTGTAGCCAAAACAAGGCATCTTCATAGCCGTGGTCAGTGGTTGTGCTGGCTCTGAATAGCGTCGTCTTCTTTTTCCAATTGGTCCGGTCATCTGTTGCACTTGTCGACGTGTCGAACACCATGTCGAAGCGTGTGGTCCTTCACACCAGATGCAACCTGGAGATTGCGATGGCGGGGTCAGTCGAAACTTCAATGCCAATCTTCCATAGTGCGGGTGACGTTTGGCATCCAGTAGTCGTTTATCTGTGCATTTCACCTTCATTCCATCTTTGACCATGTGGTGCTGGAGGGCGATGGCGTCGGAGATCCAGATGGAAGCTCCAGGGTCATCATTGAGCTGGAACTGCTTCACAGCTTCCTCCATTGCAACTGGTCGTTGAGCTCCCACATTATCCACGTGGAAGTCAGGCATGATTGGCGTCAAATCGATGGCGTCGTCGAACAACTCCTGCCATACATCAGCCTTGTACAGCTCTTCCGGTGTCGGCATGGAGAACTGTTGAGTTTCGGAGGCGGAGTCAGTGAGATTGAAAGCTGGGCACCATGGCGAGTTGGTGTGTGACGCGGCGGGACGAAGATCTTTGGTACCAGTCGTCTGCATCTCCTCCGTTCCATAAGAAGCGGCCCAAGATGGCGTCTTCTCTCTATCTGGTGGAGATGGCGGCGATGGCGATCTCTGGTCCTCTGATTCTTCATCGTCACTGTCGTATATTTCTTCATACTGTCGAAGCTCTTCTTCCTTTTCTTCAACTTCACCAATTCCAGCAGTCGAACGCTTCTCTTCTTCTTCTTTCGTGGCAGTAGTGGTGTCAAATTGCACTTGTCTTCGGAGGGGCAACGTGGTAGCAGTACCCTTCGCTTGACCGCCATCTTCCTGGGAAGAGAGGGGTCTCAGCGTGTATACTGAACCATGCTGCTCACTCGTCAACAGTGAATGTTCCAGGAGGGCATGAGTGCGTCCTTTCGTCAACTCGGTATGCGTGATGGCCTTCTCCACTAGGTCGAGGCGATGGGTCAATCCAGCATCCTTCAACTGTTGTACCCACTGGAAAGGCAAAGAGGCGAGCAAGAAGTGCAGAGTCCTGTCGTACACTTCGCTGGGCTCTCGGCGGGCATCTTCAATCATCGCGTGTCGAACCAAACTGTGGAGGCGCTTGATCAGCTGATGGATGGATTCCACCTCTGGATCCCATCTGAGTATGGTCAGCTCAGCACTGGCGGCATCAGCGATGTTGGTCAATTGTATCGGTGTCATCGTCGGGTCAGAAAGACGTTGATGTTCCACTCCAGAAAAGATGCTGTCGGCTTTCTGCATGGCGGCCTTCAAGTCGGCTCCACCAAACATCTGGAGACTGTACAGAAGTGATGGGCGATCTACCATGTAGGCGGCCAAACAGGTGGTCAAAAGTCGAGTCTTCAAGTCTGTTGGCAACCCAGCAACGGCGTAGATGACTGTCAACATTTCTTTCACTTCTTTGGCGAGGTACACGTGTAGAAGCGAAACTCCATGTTCCACATCTGCTAGGTAGGCCAAGATCACTTCAGGCGAATCATTGGAGACTTGGAAAGTGATGCGAAAAACATTCTGCGATTCCTGTCGAAACAACACGGACTTCGGGGCGTTCGTCTGTTCTCGCAAGAACGTGATGAACTGGCGACGAATATCCGCTGTTTGTGCCATGTAGAATTCCGTCGAATCTTCTTTTTGAGCCACTGGCGAATGTTGTTTGTCGATTTCGGCGTTTTGTTGTGGCGAATTTTCTTTCTGTTTCAGTGCGTCTAATGGAAGAAGATTCTGTCGATCGTCCGGTGTGTGGGTCAAAATCAAAAGTTGTTTTTGAACGGCTGCGCTGTCCTGCGTCGACGTCAGCGGTTGCTCAAACGTGTTTCCAGGCGTCGCCAAGAAAGAAGCTGAATCGATCGTTGATATTGATGGTCTTCTTTCTCCTTGCACTGGACTCAGATCTTTTTCTTTGTTTGCTGGTTTCGGTTGAAAACCGTGACCAGCTTCGGCTTCAGTTATGACAATTTGCAAATCTCGGTCTGTCGTCCTTTCTGCGCTCTGTCGCAATGCTCCGAGCAAACGGTGCACGCAAACGGAGAGCTGATCGATCGACGGCACAAGATGCATCATGTCAGAAGGCGAAATTGAGTCGGATGCAGGAGTCGATACGTCTTCCTTCTTTCTGGCGGTGCTGTCCACACTGATATCGCGTACACTGCTTGCTGACTGGCGAACGGAAGATAGTGAAGACGACGAACTTGATGGTGGGAGCTGCGGCGAGATAGAAGATAGAGTTTGCAACTGTGATATTTGGGTCGATTGTTGCAGGCCGCTTGAAAATAACTGCTGCTGAGGCGGAACAACAGCAAGAGCTCCGTCAGTCGACGTCGGTCCAGCCAACATTGTTTGTGTCGCGTCGCTTGCAGAAACGGTGACTGGTGATTGCGAGGGCAGGTTAGTCGGGGTAAGTTGGGACAGGCGGTGCCACAATTGCATGCAGGCGTCCAAACAGTCGTCCAACTCCGTACTCATTCCGGGCTTCCGTACGTTACCTCCCCGCATGGCCTCAAGATCCCCTGGGGTCGCCATTGGCACGAAACCGTTTTGACCAGGTGTCCACGCGGCAGACCAATGACAGCCAAGAAGCTCGGTGGTGTCCAAACCGCTCGCCGGGATCACCAAGTGTGAAGTTTCTGCCCCGTGGTGTGGCCGGCAGTCTACACCAGATCCAGGATAGCAGACCGGAAAGGTTGATCAGGCCTCTCCCATCGGCGGCGGCGAGACTCCGAGATGAATCTCGAGGAGAGGTCGCTCCACCAACCGTGTAACTCCCCTCGGTCGAACCCAAAACGGCAGGACTCCCTCCGACTTGAATCCGTCTGGCGGATTGATGGACACCCTGCAGAATGTCACTTCCCAGCTCTGCCTCCACGGGAGGTAGGTCACACTCCACGCTTCTTCCTGGCCCCCTCCGGCAACTGATCCAGGCAAGGGCGGCGTCTCGGTATACGGGGTTGCGGATACAGTACTTTATTGTAGACTGGCGGAGTCGGCGTACAAAAGAAGCACAGGATTGTTAGTCGCCTCTAGGCTACCCGGTAGACCTAGCTGTCGGCGATACGGTAAATAGGGTAGGCGGTAGGAACGGCAATCCGGTCACCACTGGCAAGCAAACGCGCAGCAGAAGGCTAGAGACCAGCTGAAGTCACTAGGACTACGACTGGGTTCTACTATCTGGCGGCACAGTAAGCTAAGCAGTAATGTCGATATCTGGGCTGGCTCTATCCGGGGACAGAGTGTCGAGCAAAGACGAGGCGGTCAGACGGCAACGTCAGTAACGAACTGAGAACAAACAAGTGAGAAACAAGAACTGAGCTCTGTCGGTCCGCTCCGTCTTTTTATAGGTACGTAATTTGAGGCGGCGAGGCAAAACAAGTTTCGTGTGGCTATGCAAATGCGCGCGTCGGATCAACAATTACCAGTCAGAACCGATTTATGCAAATTAAGTTTCCAAAACTTTACATTTTTTCGAATGTTATGCTACTTCAATATTATTTTCCGATAATAAAGCAAGAACTACTAGAGAAAGTTCAGACTCCTAAATTTTAGGAGTTCTTGTTTTGCCGCGGAATCCTACACAATAAGTATTAGGCCTTCTTGGTTAATTAGACATACTCTAAGCCCGATAATGTTTGATGGGAGATGTTTGTTGACATTGTGTACTACCATACGTAGTACGTACGCAGAGTATGTACGTGCTTGCTACGTATGTTATGTACCTTACCTATGTACCTGTACGTACATACAAAAAAGTCCGTACATACGTACATTACAGTAGTAGCTATGTACATATGAGATTAGCACTAACTAACAAAAGAAGTTTAGGCTTGTGGCATTCTTTGCTCTTCTCTAAACCAGCAAACAAGCAACATGACGTCTGCAATGCATGCACACTGTTTTGTCTTTGTGTATGCAAATGTACACAGGTGCCGATAAACGATAAAGCTTACAATTTGATGCGCTAATCGTGCAGCTTTACAGGTTTACAAGCAAGCTTTTTGCAAACAAAAGGAAGCAGCAGCCATAAATTCACTGCATTTAGGTCAGTCTGTAGTCCTGGTTCTGTCTCACATCCGTCAGAAGAAACATGAATCTCACATGCACGATAATAGTGTCCTTAACCTATGCTAGGAGAACAAGGTCAAGGTGTACGTACGTACTGTACGTAATGTACGTAGATCATACTAAGAGGTGACATTGTGGAACTTGTACGTCGTGGAACAGTACTTGCAAGCGTACAGGTACAACGTATGTTATAGTACATACATACCAGTAAAACGTACACGTACAGTACAGTACATACCATCCGTTATTGGATGTACACAGCAGCCCGCAGGGAGTTGTCTTCTATACTGTACGTACATATGTACATAGAGCGTCAAGAATTGTACGGGTGTGTGATCGGTTCCTTCGCGAGAAAATGCGGAGATTTCCAAGTCGCGGAAGGAGTCTTTAGCACGGAAAGCATGGAAGAGTCCATGCAATTATCCGCCATTTCAGCGTGAAAAGATCTTCCGCGACTTCGGAAATCTGCATTCTTCGATAGACAAGACTGCTACACTTTTTTGCTGGTAACCCAAACCCGCCTCAGCCAACGCAAATTTTGTAAGCACAAGAAAAAAGTTTGTTTGTGGCTCGACGCAGCGCAAGTTACACTATGAGTGAGTGAGTAACACGCGAAAACTGTATTGAATGAAACAGTTCGCTGCCTCCTGCTTCGCTCATCGTTGCAGGGCTTTTCGAGAATAAAACGGCTGCTGATCACCTTCGTTCAACTTTTTCGAGAGAAAGAACGACTGTTGAACGCTTTCGATGATGCTAGCGCTATCTTTGTTGTTCAGCACGCTTCTGCTGGTTCAAGGTGGTCCTTTAGGTGGCGACCCTTGCGGGGCGCCGTTGGCTGAGTCGGATCGAGCGAGTTTCCGATCGGACGCGGCTCGATTCTCGCTGTCGCTGCTGGGCCAAGCGGCGGAGAGTCAGAATGCGAACGAGAATCTCTTCTTCTCTCCCGCCTCCATCCTGCTCGCCTTGAGTATGGTGAGAAGCGGAGCGGAGGGCGAAACGAGGGAGGAAATCGACCGGGCTGTGTCTCATCTGCTGCACAAATCAAAGACGGAAACGGCGCACGGATGGCTGCACTCGGAACTGAACCCGGCCACCAAACAGTACGAGTTGCACACGGCCAACGCTGTCTACGTGGACCAGAGTTTGAGCGTGAAGCAGCGCTTCCTACAGACCTTGCGATCTTGCTTCCAAAGCGAAGAAAAGAAGGCGGATTTTATCAGCCAAGCTGAACAGGTATATACGTACAGTGCATTGGATGTACGTACATACAGTACTGTATGTAATGTAGGCTATGCCGCACAGACAGGACAGGCACTGTACACTGTACAGTATGTGCTATACGTATAATCAAAATATATAACTCCTGTATTGGGAGTTATATATTTTACAGTACAGGAGTTACAATACAATACAATACAGGAGTTATATATTTTTGGTATAATCATCATGGGCATTATTACGAAAGCATTCCTAAAGTATACCTTTTACTGTGTGTAGTGTGTACCTACGTACGTACGTCCGTAACATGTCCAAATCCAAAGATCTAGCACTGTATCCGCATTGTCGTATTGTTTACTTTACTCCATTCACTAGGAACGCGAACATATCAATACTTGGGTGGAAGAGCAGACCCGCGACAAGATCCAAGATCTGATTCCCTCTGGCGCGTTGGACGCAGACACCCGGATGGTGCTAGTGAACGCCATCTACTTCAAGGGCGAATGGCAGCATCCGTTCACGACGGAAAACAGCGCCTTCACTCGCAAGGCACATTTCACCGGCGCAGACGGACAGAGGAAACAGATCGACTTCATGTACATGGAGGCCGACTTTCCCTACCACGAAGACGAAGACGCCCGCGTGATCGCACTGCCGTACAAAGGAGACGAGTTGCGCTTCTACGCCATCCTTCCCAAACAGGGCGAGAAGAGCTTAGAGGGCGGATGCGGCAAAGAATTCCCATAGTGAAGGCGAGGATCGATTCTTGAATTTCCTTCGGTGAACCTACGCAGTTTTACATGCTGAATCGATCCTACCCAACTGTCTCGACGCGATTTTACTTTCTCGCAGAGAAAACCCACTTGTAAAGCGTGTTTCGCAAAGTAATTTATTACGAAACGCCCTTTGCAACTGGTTTTTCTCATCGAGGAGGCAAAATCGCAACAAGACAGGTGGGTCGGATCGATTCAGCTTGTAAAATTGCATAGGTTCACCGAAGAAAACTTGAAAACTCGATCCTCGCCTTCACCATGGGAAATCTTTGCCACATCTGCCCTTTAACGGAGTTTCAAAGAGAGCTTGGACACGAGAAACTCGGCCAACTGATGGACGCCGTTAGGATGAGAGATGTGGATCTGGCTTTTCCGAAATTCACCCTGAAAGCGGAGCTGAAATTGAAGCAGATCCTGGCGCAAATGGGCGTGCGGAAAATGTTCAGCAATGCTGCGGAATTTGGTAGAATCAGCGAGGATACACGACTGAAAGTTTCCGACGCCTTTCACAAAGCCTTCATCGAGGTACTGCAAGACACTCACTGTTACTAGGCTTAGGCTGAGGCTTAGCAATGGACATAGGCTTAGGCTTAGGCTTAGCAATGTACAGAGGCTTAGGCTTAGGCTTAGCAATGGACATAGGCTGAGGCTTAGCAATGGACATAGGCTTAGGCTTAGGCTTAGCAGTGGACATAGGCTTAGGCTTAGCAATGGACATAGGCTTAGGCTTAGGCTTAGCAATGGACATAGGCTTAGGCTTAGGCTTAGCAATGGACATAGGCTTAGGCTTAGGCTTAGCAATGGACATAGGCTTAGGCTTAGGCTTAGCAATGGACATAGGCTTAAGCTTAGCAATGGACATAGGCTTAGGCTTAGGCTTAGCAATGGACATAGGCTTAGGCTTAGGCTTAGCAATGGACACAGGCTTAGGCTTAGGCTTAGCAATGGACATAGGCTTAGGCTTAGGCTTAGCAATGGACATAGGCTTAGGCTTAGGCTTAGCAATGGACATAGGCTTAGGCTTAGCAGTGGACATAGGCTTAGGCTTAGGCTTAGCAATGGACATAGGCTTAGGCTTAGCAATGGACATCGGCTTAGGCTTAGCAGTGGACATAGGCTTAGGCTTAGCATGGGGACGTAGGCTTAGATTAAGCAATGGACGTAGGCTTAGGCTTAGGCTTAGCGATGCGACATTAGGCTTAGGCTTAGCAATGGACATAGGCTTAGGCTTAGGCTTAGCAATGGACATAGGCTTAGGCTTAGCAATGGACATAGGCTTAGGCGATGGACCTGGCTTAGGCTTACCAATTGACATAGGCTTAGGCTTAGCAATGGACGTAGGCTTGGCTTAGGCTTAGCAATGGACGTAGGCTTAGGTTTAGCGAGGGTAATGAACTTGCCATTCCCTTAGGTTTAAGCAATGGACATAGGTTTAGGCTTCACAATGGACCTGAGTTTAGGCTTAGCAATGGACTTAGGCTTAGGCTTAGCAATGGACATAGGCTTAGGCTTGGGTACAATGGACACAGGCTTAGGCTTAGCAATGGACATAGGCTTAGGCTTAGCAATGGACATTAGGTGTGGCTTAGCTATGGACATAGGCTTAGGCTTAGCAATGGACATAGGCTTAGGCTTAGCAATGGAAATAGGCTTAGGCTTAGCAATGGACATAGGCTTAGGCTTAGCAATGGACTTAGGCTTAGGCTTAGGCTTAGCAATGGACATAGGCTTAGGCTTAGCAATGGACATAGGCTTAGGCTTAGCAATGGACATAGGCTGAGGCTTAGCAAAGAACATATGCTTAGACTTAGGCTTACCAAAGGACATAGGCTTAGGCTGAGCAAAGGACATAGGCTTAGGCTTAGGCTTAGCAATGGACATAGGCTTAGGCTTAGCACTGGACATAGGCTTAGGCTTAGGCTTAGCAATGGACATAGGCTTAGGCTTAGCAATGGACATAGGCTTAGGCTTAGCAATGGACATAGGCTTAGGCTTAGCAATGGACATAGGCTTAGGCTTAGCAATGGACATAGGCTTAGGCTTAGACTTAGCAATGGACATACACTTAGGCTTCAGCTATGGACATAGGCTTAGGCTTAGCAAGGGACATAGGCTTAGGCTTAGCAATGAAGCATAGGCTTAGGCTTAGCAATGGACATAGGCTTAGGCTTAGGCTTAGCAATGGACATAGACTTAGGCTTAGCATTGGACATAGGCTTAGGCTTACCAATTGACATACCACTTACGCTTCGCAATGGACATTGACTTAGGCTTAACAATGGACATAGGCTGAGGCTTAGGCTTAGAAATGGGCATAGGCTTAGGCTTAGCAATGGACATAGGCATAGGCTTAGCTAGGGATGGACAGAGGCTTAGGCTTAGCAATGGAAATAGGCTTCAGCTTTAGCAATGGAGAGTGGCTTAGGCTTAGCAATGGACATAGGCTTAGGCTTAGCAATGGACATAGGCTTAGGCTTAGCAATGGACATAGGCTTAGGCTTAGACTTAGCAATGGACATAGGCTTAGGCTTAGCAATGGACATAGGCTTAGGCTTAGCAAGGGACATAGGCTTAGGCTTAGCAATGGACATAGGCTTAGGCTTAGCAATGGACATAGGCTTAGGCTTAGGCTTAGCAATGGACATAGGCTTAGGCTTAGCAATGGACATAGGCTTAGGCTTAGCAATGGACATTGGCTTAGGCTTAGGCTTAGCAATGGACATAGGCTTAGGCTTAGCAATGGACATAGGCTTTGGCTTAGCAATGGACATAGGCTTAGGCTTAGCAATGGACATAGGCTTAGGCTTACCCCAATCGACATAGGCTTAGGCTTAGCAATGGACATAGACATAGGCTTAGCATATTACAATGGACATAGGCTTAGGCTTAGCAATAAAGGAACTTAGGCTTAGGCTTAGCAATGGACATAGGCTTAGGCTTAGCAATGGATCAATACATAGGCTTAGGCTTAGCAATGGACATATGCTTAGGCTTAGCAATGGACACAGGCTTAGGCTTAGCAATGGACATAGGCTTTACGCTTCAGCAATGGACATAGAGCTTAGGCTTAGCAATGGACATAGGCTTAGGCTTAGGCTTAGCAATGGGCACAGGCTTAGGCTTAGCAATGGACATAGGTTAGGCTTAGCAATGGACATACCTCAGCTTAGGCTTAGCAATTGACATGGGCATAGGCTTACGCTTAGCAATGGACATAGGCTTAGGCTTAGCAATGGACATAGGCTTAGGCTTAGCAATAGACATAGGCTTAGGCTTAGCAATGAACATAGGCTTAGGCTTAGGCTTAGCAATGGACATAGGCTTAGGCTTAGCAATGAACATTAAGGCTGAGGCTTAGCAATGGACACAGGCTTAGGCTTAGGTTTAGCAATGGACATAGGCTTAGGCTTAGCGATGGACATAGGCTTAGGCTTAGGCTTAGCAATGGACATAGGCTTGGCTTAGCAGGCTCTCACTGGACATAGGCTAAGGCTTAGCTTAGATCAATGGACATAGGCTTAGCTTAGGTTTAGCAATGGACATAGGCTTAGGCTTAGCAATGAACATCCAGGCTTAGGCTTAGGCTTAGCAATGGACAATAGGCTTAGGCTTACCGATTGACATAGGCTCTAGCTTTAACATAATGAACATTAGCTTAGGCTTAGGCTTAGCAATGGACATAGGCTTAGTCTTAGCAATGAACTTAGGCTTAGGCTTAGGCTTAGCAATGGACATAGGCTTAGGCTTAGCAATGGACTTAGGCTTAGGCTTAGGCTAATGGACATACTGACATAGGATTAGGCTTAGGCTTAGCAATGGACATAGGCTTAGGCTTAGCAATGGACATAGGCTAGGCTTAGGCTCAGCAATGGACATAGGCTTAGGCTAAGGCTTAGCAATGGACATAGGCTTAGGCTTAGGCTTAGCAATGGACATAGGCTTGGCTTAGCCTTAGCAATGGACGAGCAATGGACGTTGAATAGCGACTCTCTGTGCTGTTCAGTCCTGTATATGTGTATGTATGTATGTATACGGTATACGCTTCGCGGCATGTCCGGAATGTTGTATTTCAGGTGAACAAGAAGGGGAGCGAAGCAGCGGCAGCCACGGCCATGGTTATGAAGCTGCTGAGTGCCAGAATGGACCAAGTCTACTTGCGTCTGGATCGCCCCTTCCTCTTCGCCATTCAACATCAGCAGCGAACCGGTGTCATTCTGTTCATTAGAAACTGAACGACGTCGGCCATCTGGCGGAGGAAGCTTGAAGAGAAAGGCCCAGCTTTCCTTTAAACCTATAAAAGGAATCAACGGTCTAATTGATAGTTCTGCTGGCAGTTGTGTAGTTGACCAGCCTTAGTACATAATGCGTGAAGCCGTCTCCACTCTCCAGTATACATACATACATACGTATGCGTTGTAAAGTCAAACCGTTAGCATAGAATTTTTCTGGTTAATGGTCGCTAATTTATTTTTGTACAGTACATCATGATTGACTTGACTTCCTTCCACCCGCTGTTTTGTATTCTGTGATAATGTACCTTATTAGTCCTTTTTGACCAACACGGTTCGAAATGTCATTACATGCAGAATAATCTACAGCTCAGCTCAGTCCTTGTTTGTTTATCCAGGCGAGTAATACTTCACAAACCAAGAAGAGCGCTAATTATTATTGCAGGCCGAATGATTTGCGTTGTTTAGCAGCGCTCTGTGAAGATTCATTATTCACAGCTTTTCACGTAACAATCCGTGTGCAGTGTTTTTATGACCGTCAGTCAATGACACAATTTTTGCCGATGACACGTGGTTCGTGTTCGTTCAGCTTGTTTTGATTTTCTCTGATCACCTCACAGACCAAGTTCGTTATGGAATTGATGAAAGGCTACGTGATGTATCGATTGATTTCGGATGTGCCTAGCACTGCGAATAATTAGCATGGGCCAGCTGCAGCATGGAAGTACTATGGCAGGGGGAAGAGGGGAAGGGGATGGGTCGACGGAGCAAGCAGCCACCTCAGGTCATGTTCCCATCAAACAACGCCGGGTTAAAGGCGTAATCATAAAAAGCGGAAGTCACGGTAAATAAAATGTAGTTCGGGGCAATATTTCCCTGATCATACTTTTGCAACAGTACTGTTTTCCATAATGCAGAAGAAACGGGCAACGCCAGCGATGGGGCGATAAAGGGGAGACGGCTCCTCCAAGGACAGACGCCGACATTCAGTCTTGCAGCGACTGCGGTGCAGACGCAGACCCAGTATGCTGAGGATAGTATACATAGCTTGTGCGTACTGTACAATACTTCGCAAGGCACAGTAAAGTACTGTACATAGCATTTCGATTTATGAGTCCTCCGGATAAGCTACATACACCTATGTTGGTAATACTACGTATGCACATACTGTGCGTACACGTACATACATTTGAGGCCGCAGGCCGGAAGATGTAGGTTTGTTTGTTTGTACCGAAGGGCGTAGAGTACTGTAAAGCTTCGTGTATAATCCCCGGGGGATAAAAAACGTTTGCGGCCAAATCAGGGGGTTATACACGAGGGGGTTATCTGAAGGGTTTTTTCAACAACAGTTTTTTTGCCGTTTTCACAGAGTGATTTATCCACAGACACTCATGTCTGTATCGCCTTATTGCAAGTCACTGACAGTGTACTGTGCTTTTCTAAGAGTATCTCTGACGTATTCTCGATGTTCGTTCTTTCCGTAGATCTAATAGGTATGTACATGTAGGTATGTACATGGCAGAACATTCCTCCTCCTGGAATCCATGTGCCGGCAGTCGTCGCTTGTCGAAAGCCTGTAACCTTGCATGCATGCCACGTATTCGAGACGACCCATTCATTTCCCAGTATCAGTTAGAATTTTCGCCACTGCATCAGGAATGTCCCATCATGTGGTGACCCCTATCGGTACGCACCATCCACGCATACTGAGAGTACTGATTCACAGGCTCTGGATGCAGCTAAATCTCGATGTTCGTTCTTTTTGCCCTCGTGTATACCCCCGGGGGGTTATGCACGATGCCGATTTTCGCTAGGCAGACACTGTAGAGGGTGGGGTTATACACGATGCCGATTTTCGTTAGTCACCGCACCGATTAGGGGTTATACACGAGGGGGGTTATATTCGAGGGGGTTATACACGAAGCTTTACATTAGTACCGTATAAGCGGATGAACTTTGGCTGAGGAAGGAGGATTGGACTTTGCTCTTCTTCACGTTTTGCTTGCACAGGTAAAGTCCAAATCCAAAGCTTCCATCAACCGTCGATTGCTGTCATCAGCGAAGATGAACAATCGCCATCAATGTCGAGCTCTTCTCTTGAACTTCCCCTTGGTTCAACCCATCAAGCAGGTACATACAGTAGTACTGTAGAAAGAAAGCGGCAATAATTAAGTTTTCACTTTAACAGACAATAAAATAGTACGTGTTTTGTGTACAGTGCTGGGTCACACGGCTCACATCTCTATTGCAGATGAACCGTTATCGAAAGACGCTGGTCATAGCGCTTTACCGCATCGAAAACAAAACAGTGAAGGCAGTATCAGTCCTCCCAAAAGTGATGGAAAGGTCACTATTTGCAAAGCCAAGAAGCGTCCGCCAAGGCTCATCGATGCCTACAGAATGAGTCGACGCGAAGAAGGGGAGATGGAGATGTCGTCGGAATTCACTGCAGCCTCTCCCTCCGCATTGGTTCGAAAATCGCTGGCTTCATCTTCATCGCCGCAGCCTAGCGAAGTTGATGGACTTGCCAAGCTGGACATTGCGCCACATCAACAACGGGGAAGTGAATTGCAAATTACAGGTACAGTAACTTTGCCCCGCATGGTACAGTAACCTTGCCCCTAATGTAAATATCCCCAAATGTATGTACGTATTATTGTATGTCCCTCAGTAACCCCATCACAGACCTCTCAATTTTTTTATGTCCTCCAGGACTAAGTACTATACGCCCAAAAATACGGTATGTTACAGCCTCGGTACACGACAGTACAGTAGTTCGATGCGCTTGTTGTCGACTTTTTTAATGTGCCTTGACGACTGGCACAATGGCTTGCGCTTCCAT
The DNA here is from genome assembly GCA_030247985.1 of Epsilonema sp. ZAB3_2. Taxonomy (NCBI): domain Eukaryota; kingdom Metazoa; phylum Nematoda; class Chromadorea; order Desmodorida; family Epsilonematidae; genus Epsilonema; species Epsilonema sp. ZAB3_2. Next base: position 16,100 of record JASAMW010006543.1, read on the forward strand.
AGATCTACTGCGTTTGCCATGAGGTTGTTCAACATCTGCAGCAGGAAACAGACTCCGGCGCCGTTTTCCACACATCATGGGTCGGCAGGGAACTGGGCCCCGCACGCAATTTGCTGCTGCAGCACTAAAAAAGAGTAGGTTCTAGTGAGATTGGCCCGCCACAGACGTGCTCCGAGTTTGCTCCGAGCGAGTTCGCTCCGAGTTTGGAATGACTTTGTTTTGATCCGAAACGAACGTCAATGACTCACACGACTTCGAATTACAAACTCGGTTGTTCACACGCACGTTCCGAAAAACGGAGCGAGTTCGGAGCGAACTCGGTGATTTTGCATATTGAAGCATAGTCAGGGCTCCGAATTCGGAGCGAATTCGAAGTCCACGTCTGTAGCGCCCCATTGACAACATTTGGAGCAGCATGTATGTCGGGCGGGGGCAGCACAAATCCCAAAATTTTCCAGTTTACACTTCAGTTTTAATTTTGACTGCATTGTCCTCTGTACTGTTATTTATTACCGCATTGCAGATGTGAGACTCCGGCGCCGTTTTCCGCACGCGTTTATTGTGCAGACTGGGACATCCAAGCAATGTGCTGCTGCTGCTGCTGCACTAAAAAGTCAGTGGGATAGTAGAATTGACAAAATTTTGGGCTGCGTGTATGTCGGGGTTTACATCCAATTATCCCAAAATTTCCCAGTCTACCTACATTTCGGTTTCAGTTTTCGTTATGACTACGCACTCTGTCACTATTTTTCTATTATTTATTACCGCATTCCAGCGCGGCGTTTTCGAGCGGTTCCATTCTTTATCAGGACCATTGTTCCCACCAAAAACAACAGGATCAGAAAGTATTTCATGACCGAAAAATTCGATTATTGCGCGCAGAGCAATGGTGTTGAGTTCAGTTTACACAAACTCTTGTTTTGTTCTAGGCGAGCTAGAGAGGGCGGGTTTGCTAGCGGTTTGTTTTAGCGGTCAAATGAAAAGCTTGATATTATGTGGAGCTGTGTTTGCGCAATTGCCTTGCTTTATGCAATCATCTTCCTGGTTCTTTTCTGTGCCAACTGCCTGCCTACTCACTCAAAAGAGCAAAAATTAGTCATTTCACGATCCGTGGCCTTTTTGGTCACATCCGAGCTCAGCACCAACCAGCAGTACCCATTACATAGTACCTACAGATGTATGATGTATGTACGTGTACGCACGGTACATATGTTGTTTGCGCCAGGAAGTGATTTATTAAATATTTGAGCGATGCCGACGCGATGTCATTTGCGGTTTAATTATCGGCACAATTAAAAAATCAATTCAAATTATAAGGTCGTGTTTGTGATCACATTGAGCAACTTGCAAAAATGCAGGTTGATTTGCGAGAAATTATGCATGCTTACCTATGCTGCTGTTAATACGTACACAAGAAAACAAATCCCCAGGGACGTGAAGCTTTTTCCATAATCAAATCAGTTGATAAAATGAACTTTTCTCCAATACATACTCAATCAGTTCAGTATGATTTTGGTGTTATTGTAGGCTTCACTCGAACAACTACTCCCTTATCATCAGAAGCAGTAATGGCTGACGTGGCTGCTCAATGCCGCTGTGCTGAGTCTCTCTGTCTTCGGCAGTTGTACGCATGGCTTCAAAAGTACGTACAGTACAGTAAGTTGCATGGGATGGACCGACATGAATCGGTACCTTTAAAAAGATATTTACAACTTCTAGCCGCAGTTAACGATGTACTTATCGCTCCTAAAATATACGGTCTGCTTCCTCCCTATCATAAATATCTCGGCCCTCTGTGCCTTCTATACTAATGCGGACGAATGTAATTGCTTACTCGCTTACACACATGTCAAGCCGGATCGTCGTAGACAGATAGGAGCCGGATGCGCGCGCTTTTTCTCTGCTTTCAGCCACATGGGACCACCGCTTAATACCAGCTGCCGTGCCAGTCAGATGCCGACCAAGCAGTCTGCTGAACGATATTACAGTTTGCAAGTTGAAAGGGAAGCGGCGACTGGTTCATCCTTGGGTCTGCGCCGACAGACTCTGAAGGCAGAAGGAGCGGAAGAAAAGGTTCTTCTTCATGCCATGCGTTGCTTTTCCCTTTAAACTGCGCTAGCCCCGCTGTTTGCTCGTGAAAGAGTGTTCGAAGCATGAAATCCATAATCCAATCCATCTGCTTGTATGACGCCTATCGAGAGTTGGGCGGCGGGGAATTTCGTCTTCTACACAAACCCCTGAGCGGTCTAGACGATCCCGTCTCCGGCTCCGGATGTATGGCGACAGTCGCCTGGCACCCCAAAGAACAGCTGCGGCAGCTCCAAATGGGGGAACGGGAACAGGAACGGGAGAGGAGGAGTCAACTGGCCGCCCAGTGCATGCAGCAAGCGCAAGAGATGGACTGGAGGAGGAATGGCAGGAGGAAGCCTGCGGATGAAGCAGCCATGAGAAGAAGCTCGGCGCCTGTTACGACAGGAAGGAAGGAGAAAGAGAAAAGAGAGCAGAAGAACGGTGAGCAGAAGCGGAAGCTGAGGCTTACGCTTAGAAGGACATACCGTACACTACGTACATAGGCTATAGTCTGGTCAATAGCAGTTGGCACCTAAACTCAAGGCGCGTTGCGTAAAATAGATTTACAAATGCGGATTTCTGTCCACGCTTCGTGTACTCCTATTTAGCAGAAGTACATGCAAACTACGCAACTCGCCTTGAGTCCAGGTGCCAACTGCTATTGGCCAGACTATAGGCGTAGCAATAGAGAGGCTTAGGCTGTGGACAGAGGCTTAGGCTGTAATAGACATAAGGCTTCGGCTTAGCAATAGACATAGGCTTAGGCTTAGCAATAGACACAGACTGAGGCTTAGCAATGGACATCGGCTACAAATGGACATAGGTTTAGCTGAGGCCTAGCAGTAGACATAGGCTTAGGCTTTTTGCTAAGGACATACATAGACTTAGCAATGGACATAGACTTAGGCTTAGCAATGGACATAGGCTTAGGCTGAGGCTGAGGCTTAGGCTTAGCTATGGACTGTAGTACTGTACTGCACTGCAATGATGTATCATTAACCGCACCACACTGCCATGCATTACTTTGCACGGCATACTGCAATTAATCATTAATCATGAATCATTAATCATTAATCATTAATCATTAATTAATCATTAATTAATCATTAATCAGTATTCATTAATCATTAATTTCGTACTTCTATTGTACTGGGATATTGTAGGCCTACTTCTATTTATTTTTGTTGTTTTACAGTAGTGAGTGCTGGCAATATTGAACTGCCAGCAGATCAAGCGTTGACATCGTTTTGCCATAAGGTAAGGCGAACACTTAGACCTCACCTATACATGCATTTTGTAAAGTCGCTTTCAAAATCAGAATTATAAAGAAATTCATCTGCCTTGAGTATGTAACTTTTACCTCTTTGATTTTAGTCTTACGCTGCTTGCCAGCTGCTAATCCTTGCCACTTTTGCTCCCATCACTGGCTTCATCACAATGACCGTGAAAACTGTCAAAAACCTGCCGTTTGGAAGAGGTTTGTATACATAATTACAATGTACAGTATAGTATCAGTATGTAACGTACAGTATGCGTGATGCATGTATGACAAATTCGTAGTCACACTGACGCCGCCATATTGACCCCAGATGCAGAGTAAATTCATGGTACGTAGTTCTTCATGTTTTGGTCCACTTTACCTCATGTCTACGTACATACGTTCCCGGTTGTTTTACAGATCCCATAGTTCGCGTCATGAAGTTCCAAGGCTACCAGTTGTCAGAGCAGAAACAAACGAGTGTTTGGCCAGTCGTTCGTCATTTGGCTGATGGAAGCATCGTCGCTGATTTCTCTGAAGCCTTTCTGTTTCATGCGGGCGGTGTTGGCTCTGTGCAATTCATCTTCGAAGTAAGGAAATTTTGCGTTGGGACAATTTGGGGGGATGTACAATTCTGTACACAATTCATCTTTGAAGTAAAAAAATTGCTGGTGGGACAATTTTGGGGGGGGGGGGGGGGGGGGTGAGGAGGAGTGAAGGTTTTTCAAGATGACGATTTCAGGCGATTATGATAATGCTTTATTTTCCTGCATTCCTGTTACGTAGGTGTGGGACCATTCCTTGCTGAAGAAGGACGAACGGAAGATTTGTTTCGTTGGTCAAGTGGTGGTCGGGATTTCTGGCTCTCGAAACGGTGTTCTGCAGTGGTGTCAAATGCTAGAAAAACCCGGCGTACCAGCCTGCATGTGGCATGAAGTCAGATACAAATGAGTTTCATACTTTGATTTTTCTTCCCGCTATGCGCTTTCGCTGCTTACAGCTTACGTGTACATACCTTTTATTGTTTCAATTTTTTGCTAATTGCCCATTCATGACTGAGTACGTACCACAGATACTGTACGTATTTATTTTGCAATTCTCAAATAAAGATGCCGTAACAATTTTGGAGATTTTTGCGCTTCCGTTTGTTGTGGATGTTAGGTGGACGATTTTTTGTGGCTTTATGTTCGATAATATAGCCTATTGTCTAGTCTAGTACATACCATCTACCACGCTATGTAAAGTACATACTGTTCTGTTCTGTCCTGTTGTCCAAAAAATAGAAGTGCCGATATTTCTTTCCAGAGATAAATCCCATAGATAGGGACAAGATCGAAGATCCCATTGCTTTTTGGCCTTAGCTTTCGTTAGTCGCTTCGGAAGCGATTGGCAGCTTTGTGACATTTACAATGAGATACGCGACAAGGCAGTTTGCCCCCTTCCTGTTGCATGAACTCAAGCCTGTGGGCTTGCTGCATGTATTCCGTAGAAAAGCAAAGCTTGTGTGTGCGCAGTGCAGTCCCAAAGGAAACGCGCCGTAAAAAAGCGTTTTATTCCAGCTCAACTTGTCTACTCTATGTTCCACCCAAACATCCGAGCGTTATTTTTAGAACCGCCCTGCTTGTAAAAGTTAGCTCATTGTTGAAGATTTTTTAAAAGTTGAAAAAGACAAACTTTTCTCAAAAAAGCGTATTGAAGCTTCCATCTTGCCCTCAGCTTTATGTGTACATAATGTATTGTGTAATTTTGCAAAGTGCCATTCTATGTACGTCACGACGAAACGAATTTATGCCAATTCAATGGACGGTGAGCGACACCGCGGATGAGGGTTAATTAACCGTGCGGAAGCCATTCCACGACTTCCACTCCACATACATCTCTTCTATTCAGGTGTCCGCATTGTGCATGTGCGCGATTTTGGTATCGCCCTCTGTTGTCACAAAGGTACCTATTTCTATCGAGCGGCTACATACGATACTATTTTCGCTGACGTGATAAAATTTCGAAGCTACAGTACGGTAAAGGCGAAGCTCCAACTTCCGTGCGCTTTGGTTTCGACCCTTTGTCTGCTTACGTGCTTATAGGACCTCGTACTACGAAATTAATCTCCTTAGTGTGTATATTCATGTAAATAAATAGAATACTTTACTACTTATTTTTATGTTTGTATGGTGGAATGTGATGGACTGTGTCAGCGAAACAAGAAACAGCACAGCTTTTGCAATTATGCTTTGGTTTCACAGTTTGAAACATTCAGCTTTTCAAGCTGACGCATGATAGGGTGGTATGGTTGTCGACGGGGGGGGGGGGGGGGGGGGGAGTTTGATTGAGTCTGAGTGAGTGGCATTAGCTCTTCTCAAAAGGGTGTGAGAAGCCTCTTCATACTGCTTCTCTCTCTGGTGACAGCTAAACTGAAATTTGAGTGAAAGGGAAAAGCCATGTTTGCTTAGTGGAGTTACGAGTTAGCATCGGTTTACATTCCCAACACGCTGATTTTGGTAGGTCGCTGAAAATTAGCGATTTTCAATGGCGGCTTCCCTTTCCACTGCAACGGCTTTTCTTGTCTGTGTGTGTGTGTGTGTACCTTTTCATCACTCTCTTGTCAGGAATTTGCTTTTTCAAAGCACCGGAATTGTTATTCCTTCGCTTTGGTAATTGAATTAGTGAGTGGTCGGTCACTGACTGAAAAAGAAAAAGATTACTCTGATCCGCACTATGCAGAAACTTTGCGATATTCTGCGGTGTTCGTTAAAATCAAAAAGTAGTCGATATCGCTAACCAATAATGAGTAATCTGTCCGTCTGTCGAAGGTTCTGATTTCTGAACACGCTGTGAACTGTTTTGCATTTACCAAGCAAAAAAAATCAAAATGCTTCTGAATACTGGTTGGCAACTGTTTCGAATGAATAGTAGCCATTGTCCTATCCTCCAATGCGCAATGTTCTAGTTCCGAGGAAGCTGAAGGGACTCCTAATTGCTTCGTACGTCGTTGATGAATCAATTTTTTCATGCGCCCTCAACCTCAAACGCGCAAGAAATGAGGAACGCCTGTTCGTAGAGTCAAAGAGCAAAGAAAATTATCCGCCAAATTATGATTTATGACTGCTTATTTTCAGTGTCATTCTTCATGTTGGCTTGGGATTTTTTGCAATGCATCATAAAGCTTTTGCGTGCATGTCAAGCCGAAGTCATATCGTTAGCTATAGCTACGTATACCACCACTGTACATAATCAGTAATCATGCGGCCATTGTCAAGCGATATGGTAAATTGTCTTGGATATTTCACCTTACTAATGAAGTATGCTTATCAGATTGCAAAACATTTATCTTGGAGTCTTTAGGCGCGTTATCTTTCCTTTGCGTGTCGCGTGCCACGCTCTGCTTTGCATCGTCAAGTCCTGACTCCTCAAGTCAAGTCAAGTCAAGTCAAGTCCTGACTCCTCAAGTCCTGACTCCTCCTGGCATCGTCAAGTCCTCAAATCATGCATGTCAACAGTCACGGACTAAGTATAACGGAAGCATCCTTCACCGTTTATGTATATACGACACAGAAAGTTACCGATAATGGCAGGTTGGTGTCATTGCTTGGCTTTTCTTGTCGCTTCTGTAATTTAGTGAATGTTTACTGACAGAAATGTCTCCAAAATTTTCTCTCATCTTCCTCTCCTCAATCCAACCTTCTTCCTATATAGCCTGGCTAATAATAGGGTAGGAGTACGGTACATGCATAAATCTCTGAGGTCTGAAGTCTACCCAAAATATGTGCCTTCGGCTCTTGAAAAAATATAGCACAGTAATAAACAATAAACGCGAGTAGCTGGAAAACTTCTTTTTCTGCAATTTTCTCCTTCGCTCCGTTTCCGATCCGCCTTGCCTTGGATCAAGGTTAATTTTTGTCAAAAGTTCCAGCGTTCTCTATGTGTATAGCTCTTTTTGCGTGTCATTGTCATTAGGTTTATCTTACGATGGGCGTTTCTTCTACATAGCTAGTGGTGGCTTGTGTTGGTGTAAAATGTACCTGTGTAGGGGCGCAAGGAGTCAAACTACGTAGGCTAAACCTAGCAGACTCTAAACCCTTTACCTGTCCTTTGACGAGGCAATTAACTTGTCGTCGTAGCGGCGGCATCTACCCATGTTCAGGCAATACACCAAGCCACCATCCCTCAGCCTTTTCTCTTTTATCAGCTTACGTTGCTTGCTTATGTATGTATGGCCTTACAGCTTACTGACTTTTATAGGCACTGACAATTAGCCTGCACTGAAGTCATTTTGACAATTCCATCCAGCTAGCGGTCTGCTGAACTGATCTGCGCGATTTTCATGCTTCGACGCTACTGGCTCACTGCCTTTGCTGGCGTAACAATACTAATACGTAGGTATGTACTACAGCTGCCGCGCTTCAGCTTATGTACAGCTGCTGGGCAAAAGTAGCGGAGAAAAGGTGGAAAAATTCACTGCTCAGGTGTAAGAGGGGAGTAGCAGTCCCGCTGTATCGTACCAGGCCGGCACTTCTCTTTGGCTTCGACCTAACATCCTACCGTAGTAAGCTGGTTCAAGCAATCAGGGTCGACTATTGATCACCGCAAATGTTCGAGAAAAGGTGTCTCATCCTAACCTACATTTTCATCACTGGCATTTTCAAACTGTTTGTGACTGAATGCTGACCTGAGTTGAAGATAAGATACCGTTCTGGAAAAGCCCGCAGTGAATATTGGATGTCGTTTTGGATGTTCCAGTGTGAAATTGGATACTGAGCTGAAATATACCGTTTTGGAATTTGGTTGTGAATGCGCTGAGCTGAGCTGAGAAGATACCCGTTTTGGAAAATCCAGTGTGAAATTTTGTCGCATGCCTGCAGCAGCTCCAGAGAGATTGGATAAATGCGTGACGGCATCTGGCTCCTGCTGATGGGAGCTCTGCTGATGTTCTTGCAACCGGGTAAGATCTACAGTATGACCAGACCACTTGCGGCTTGCGAAAGGGAATCGAAGTTTCGTATGGTTCATGGACACGGACGAAAATAAAAAAATACATATAATAATGGCGCGTTCATCAGACGTCCGTAATGTCCGTCCGTCTGTTCGTCAAACCCGTATTTGGTAGACGTGGGGTTGGGTTGACGGGCGGACGGACACGTTACGGGTTGACGAACGGACGGACGCACGGATTTACGGACGTCCGGTGAACGCGGCATAATTCAGACGTTTTAGCTTAGCCTGGGTCATGGTGGGTCGCACCACCCTAATGAAAATATTCTTTTTTAGCTGAGCCGTTGGTTGCTTGCTACGACTGTCACCATGAGAAATACTGCGCATGGAGTCACTGCGAAGGAGATTACTGCGTGAAAAGCACAGGTTCACTTCTCATTACATCATTTTGTTTGTTTGTGGCCCACGACTGTGGTGTGTTGTACAGTAGAAACTGTTTCGTCCAAACCAAAATTGACCCGAATTTCAAATCTTTTTTAGTGGACGGCTACGTGAGCAAAGGATGCGAACATTGGAAGCAGAACGGAAACACCACGATGAACTGCCGATTGCACAGTGTGCTGCAGTTTCCTACGGAAACTTGCTACTGTAACACGGACTACTGTAATCGCAGTCCACCATTCACCGCTTCAACCTTATCATTCCTCTGTCTCACAGTGGTTCCACTGCTTCTGA